>JAPZDZ010000006.1:12745219-12757606 GCA_029783805.1 Acanthurus tennentii | reverse complement strand
GCCTAAATAGTGTTCCTGTCACAACAAATAGTGTAGATCCAAGTCAGTATGCAGGAACCACAGCCGGAGAGAAAGCATGCACGCTCCCACTTAAAGAGAATAAATGTCTGGTAAACTAGTGTGGCTAACAGAGATGTCGAGATGCAACTTCAGGTCGTATATGTGTGTGTGTGTATTTGTTTATGCTTTTTGCATGTTTGTGTGCTTGTGCATATAAGCGGGCTTTGGACTCTGGTCTGGTCTCATCCTGGCAGCAGTAACACATCCATTCCACCAGCCCCTGAAGGCTGAGGATGTTGTGCAAGTTCAGTTGCTCTTAGGGGCCAATCTATTTAACATGAGACACACTCAAGCCAAAACCAAACCTTCAAGTCAGCAGAGTTCAGCTGCA
This sequence comes from Acanthurus tennentii, assembly GCA_029783805.1. Classification (NCBI taxonomy): domain Eukaryota; kingdom Metazoa; phylum Chordata; class Actinopteri; order Acanthuriformes; family Acanthuridae; genus Acanthurus; species Acanthurus tennentii. The sequence goes on along the minus strand of JAPZDZ010000006.1, from coordinate 12,757,215 downwards.
ATATTAAAGATTAAGGTTATACCTCATTCCTGGCCTACAGCCCGGCTGCCCTCCAGCATGTAATGTATGCTTGTTTTTCCTAAGCTTCTATTATCACTAAATTGGCTGTTAACGCTGAAAAAAAAACCTCTGGTCAGTGTGGAGGGTAAGTCTCTGTTGTCCTTGTACACAAGGATGTCTGGCAGCTTCTTGGGCTGCATGCTAACAACGTTCTGTTTAATTTATGACACCACACGGGCTTGTATCAGCCAAGCCTCAGCAAACTGCAGTCGTGAGCTTTTGAGAACAACGGAGGGCTTTAACAAGAGGCTCTGTCTACCTACTGCAGTGTCAACACCACTGTGATGTTCTGAGGCCTGGATCAATTACTGTTGCTTTTCTAGACACACAACCAGCTGGGGACCACAGGCTCCAACAGATATGTGGTGAAAAAAGGATATGATGGGGCCACAAATAATGATTATTTTCATTGTAGTGTGGGATATCTGCAATTTGGGATGATTTTAAAGAAATAGGTGAAAAGTGGCTGTCAAGATTTCTCCATATCTTTTCTAAAATGCTATTTTTTTGTCTGATAACATTAAAAAAAGAGGCAGTATTTTTACTTTCAATGATGAGAGATCAGGAAAAAAGCAGCAGACCAAATTAAGCAAACAACTAATCGGAAACCCAAACTGTTGATGTTTAATTTTCTGTCAATTACCTAATTACCTAATCGATCCGTTTACTGTTGATTAACTGTTTTAGCAATATTGACACACTAATTCTTGTTAAAGGTCCAGTGTGTCTGGGATCTAGTGGCATCTAGCGGTGAATTTGCAAACTGCACCAAACTGATTATTTATCTGTTTTCTTTACTCTTCCTGAAGTGTGAAAGAAGCTACAGTTGCCTTGAAAACTTGCGAAAAACAACAAAAGGCCCTCTCTCGATCCAGTATTTTTTGGTCTGTAGCCACATGTCTCCATTGCAGGAGGATGTCATTTGTTACTGGCAGTACTTAAAAGTGACATAACCTCAAAGCGAACCAGTAGTTTGCTGTGGGATAGCAAGAAGTAGCTATACCCTAAATTTATATGTCCAATGACAGATAATCTCAGGGAGACTAAAAGGGCAGCAAAATTAAAAGAAATACAACACAATCAAAACGGACCAGGCCCTGCATGGATTTTCCAGCTCAGCCCTAAAACCTCTAAAACTACATCAACCCATCTAGTATTATAACATCTGTCTGGCAACATCATGTATAGCTCCAGACAAAAATCTGTTCACCTCAGCAGGGCTCCAGATCACATGCCATCCAGTTAAACCAGGGATTAAACTTGCCCTCCGGTGGGTAAATGCCCCCCATGCTGCATGGAAAGAAGGATTCATGCCATACTCTGTGTGGATATTCAAAACTATTCCATAAATCTTTGTTTGATCACAGGTTTAGAAGTAAATCACTCTAGAACATAATCCCTGTTACCCTCAACACCTCCCAACATACCTCCCTTGTCATTCCCCGTCCTTCCACCCTGACCCACAACAAGCTTTCCAAACTGGCTCGGCACGAAAAGGCCCCAGTTAGTATCGCCTGAGGGGGTGTCATCTTTTTGAGGAACTGTAAACTGAGGCATTGTGGTTGTGTCTCCCAGCTTTGAGGCTTTTCTCAGACTGCAGCCCCTGAAGCTGAGGAATGCACTTAATGGAGGAGAAGTGCTCTGAGCTGTTTAATTGTCAGTGGGGATTTGCAATAGATGAGGTTTCTCTATTAAGGGATATGTAAATATGAAAAGAATTCATCAGTAAGAGGATAAGAGGGTAAGTGGTGGTGGAAAAAGAGCAATGGTAAAAAATGTGCTGTCCCACCTTCTTTGCATGGCCAGAAAAAGCTGCATTGTAGCAGATGGCGTGCAGAGACTTGAGTTTGTGTCAGGTTTAGCTTGAGGGAAGTGAAGCTAATTAGGACTTTAGCCAGTTGTCATCGAAGTAGAGAGCATGAATTTTCAGTTACCTTTCGCAGAAGGTGTGCAGACAGGGCAGGACCTTGGGGTTTTGGTAGTGATCCAGACAGATGCTGCAGACCAGAAACTGCTTGTCTATCTGACGCACCACAGGGCTGGTGCTCCCAGCCTCACGCTTTGCCATGGCAGAGGACATCTAAAGCCACGGACAATGACAGCAGTTAACCTGTGGAGACAAAGACAAATGCATAAATGTTTTGCCTATATTTTGTCTATAAAAGCTCTCCCAGTGTGTGTCACTTTCAGGGCCGCTAATGCCCAGAAAACTTACCACAGGACGTACCAGGAACCAAAGTTAGCAAAGCTGTTTAATTCCTTGATTAGTACAAAAATGTGTCCATTGTTATAGTGTTATTTCTAGGTTAATACCAAACAAAAGCCCGCTGAAAGAGAACTGTGTGAAATAGAAGCACACACCAGCCCTGAGTGTACAGACAGCAGCAGATGTAGACAAACCAGTATGGCCATGTGCCTGGCTTTTTATGAACGTGTCAGCTAACACCAAAGCAGGAAAATAAAAGAAACTAGACGAGTCTTTAATTACAAATTCATGACAATGCACTGAAAACAAGCTTTCCTGGCCCCACAGAAACACAAAACATGTTAAAAAATACACACACTCCTTATGCACTGGACACACAAAACACACACACACACACGTGATGGCAAACCAGAATGTGCTGAGTAGCATTTATTTTTCTTTTACTTAAAGAAATACATCACATACAAAATTAAAGAGTGAAAAATAAACCTTATTGTTCTTGAAATAGGTCGGCCTGTTCAAAAACTACTGAAGCACAAGTTCTGTTCAGTCATTCTGTGTATTAAAGACCAGTCTATCATTTTGAGAGTGATAGTTGGTTATCAGGTTGCATTTTCCAGTGGCTGGCAGCCCTATTGCTTAAATTTGGAAAACAGATTTAATGCCTCTGAACACGGAGCTCTGCTAGAGTGTGAAAATTTCATTACATAAAGATTAAGTTAGAAGTTATTCCACTTTGGCACCGTTTGAAAATACATCTACAATACGTACGTACGTGTTACATAACACCAAATATATTGCAATGCACGCATGTCGCTGACAATTTGAAACCGCAGCAAATGACTAGAACAGAGAAACCCTCATGAATGACATAATCCCATGTGGCTGAAATGTATGAATATTCTGCCTAGCAACACAAACCAGCTGCATCTTCAAAGTGGCCCACTTTCACATTTATTAGTGCAAGCTAGAGCACATACAGCACCATAAATCTAGCGGTGTGTTAAAGATGCTACTGCAGCATATTCTCATTAGCAACCACTGTGTAAATGTCAAAAAGTGTAAAGATGAGATACTAATAATGAAAAAAAAGCAGTTGGGAGTACAAAATGCACACATGCCATTTACAACAATGACTTTTTGGTGATAACAGGAACAATGACAACACGTCTTTGTTGGAAAACAATTTCACATGAATTGACCTATAGCTAAAAATTGGCACCTTTGATGAATACCCTGCATGCCATTTTTATCTCTGTGTTGCTAAGCGTCTCCACTGTAGTCCAGCAACATTTTCTCAGTAGGTCAACATATGTATAATTCATGTATCAGACACAGACATGGTCTCATAAGCTCATGCAAATTGCAGCGATGAGCAAATAGCAGCATATGTCTCAGACAAACATGCCTGACCTTAAGATATACAGTAGTTATGAGCATTACACAATCAGTGACCAGGACACACACATTTTGTACACACAAAATCACACTGTGATAATCATCATCCCCCGCCAGACTCTCCCTGTCTGCACATCTGTCACCGCTGGATCTAATACAGCACTCAATCCCCTATGTCCCATCTCTGCTCATGCCCTATTGTTAGTTGTTGCCCACTCCACACACACACACACACATAGAGGATCCAATAATACACAGTCTCTAGACTGGGAGGGTGCAGGTCACTTCTTAAGCTGTCAACCACGAGAACAACATGTCACATTCACACTCCGGTTGGGACAGACTGGGTGTGTGACGGAAATGATCGCTGGTAAGTAGCTTATGCTTTGTTTGAATCTAAATATGCATTGTTCTCTAATAAAAGGTCCACATCAAGAGTATCCAGTTGTTTGTGTTGATAAGAAGCTTGAATGACTCTCGATCGAACGTAGGACTAAAGAGGGATCAACCACAGGATGTACTGAATACTTCAGTACAGTTCTCACACTTCTCTGCAACCCTCTTTCTGTACTAGAACACACTGATACAAGTATCATCTGTAATGACGTCTGTCTAAATTTAGACACATGTATTGGTGGGTAGGCAAGGAAGCAATGACAGTGACTCTAAAATAAGACCAGGGTCTTAGGACTGCTTGTATCCATTTGTTTTCTATTAGTTTTGTTTTATATTTTTTACACTTTATTATTGGATGGATAAAAGTAAAAAACAAATCTTAAGCCCATTCAGGAATGAAGAAATGCCTGAAACCATCTTTTCATTTTCAGTCTTACAATGGAAAAACTTAAGCTTTTGTTTATTTTCCGTTGAAGATATAGTTTAGCTCATGCAAGAGAGGCCTCTTATCAGGCTGTTTTCCACATAGTTTCACTATCAAGTTCAAGGAAACAAAAAATGCATGCGCGGTGCAACAACAGACACATGTGACAGTCACGCATGCATGCATGCACATGAGGGGGAGGGAACTCTTGTGCGTGTTTTTAGTTACGTGCGCTTGACAGTCTAAGTTTTGACATAGTCCCAACTTTGTTCACACCCACTTAAACTCCAAAGTAGGCCACAATGCTTAGGTTTGACTCTCTAAAGTAAGCATGACCAGTTGACTTGACAGCTTTCAATACTAAATAAAGTAAGTGGAGACATGCAGGCTCAGAATATGGGGCTCTGCAGTCAAAGACAGCAGGATGGGATAAATCCAAGCCCAGGCAGAACTGCAGGAAGCTTCAAGAAATGATTTAAGACAGGACACACATCCTGTCAACCGATACCATCACAATGAAATGTGTTATAATTCACCTTGCCATAACTGTGCAGTAATAACAGCTGTAATGTTGTTGGCGACCTTAGTCTGACTAGCTCTCCAAACTCTAAGCATTACAGTGCTTGCACTCATTGTTCGTGAGTGTGTGTGTGTGTGTTTAAGTGCATGTGTGCAGGATGTTTGTGTGTATCAACAAGCTAACACCCGTGGAGTTAACACATAATCAGCCCATTCACTGCTGGCTTTACCGAACAGAGAAGTAACAGCTTTCTTTGTCTTATTGTGCACTGAAACCTCTGCTGTTGCTTCACTGTAAAATAGGATCATCAGAGCTCATGTGCATCTCTCATAACACACACGTGGAAACGAAAAAGGGGAGTGGGTAAGACAGGAAATTAAACGTCTTCCTCCCAGTTCAACCTGAGGGCAGGGAAAAAGGGGACAAAAAGAAAGGCAACTAAACAGAAGGAGTAAATACAGTAAAAATATCAGGCCTTCTGCTCTCCGCTCACTGTCCTGCACCTGTACAGCACCAGTGGATACACGCTGACAGCTTGGACAAACATAAAAAACTCACACACTCCCTGCACATGAGGACAAACACACTGAGAGTTGACAGAAAGATTACCTACTGTCAGAAGTGTGGGGTAGACCGGTCTAGAAGGCTCCATGGCAGCTCTGTGTTAAGTCAGTGCAACGCTGAAGAAGCAGCACACACCCTGACTCACACATTCACGCCCACTCGCCTCCCCCTCCTCCACCTTCGTCTTTCCCCGCGGCCCTGCTGACTGACCACTCTTCCTTTTCCCTTTTCCTTTCTCTCGCTTTTTCCTTTTTCCGTGCAGCACATACAAACTGGAAAAGACTCCACAGAGGGTGGGACAGTGAATTTAAAGTCCCTCCTACTGTCAGTTCTGTTTACAAGCATGAGCTGACTTGGTACCCTCCTACTGCCCAGCTCTGATTGGCTGGGAAACCTAAACTAGCAGGGATGAGGGATTGCATCATGGGCCAAATATTCGTGCTGGCCAGAGGGAGTGCGAGGTGAAGACTGAAACAGACAATAAGAAGAAGAAAAAGTCCAACTGTCAAGGCTGGAAAGATAACAGTGTTGAACCCAGGAACATATTGCACATAAGACCTTAATCTCCTGCATGGTTATTTAATCTGTGAATTGTAGCGCACGAGCAACAGTGTGGGGATTTATCGCCTATTCAGAGGTTCCTCAGAAATGGCCGAGGGATGATGATCATCTAAACACTATGGATCATCTGGCCTCCAGTTACAGTTAAGAAGAAATACGTCATTTCTTAGCCGGCCAAGTAAGCACATACGAATGCAAGGCAGCCAAAAAACACATTGTTATGTAACATAAGATGTCTCTTTGGAAAAAATAAAAAAATAAATAAAATAAGAATTTGGAAAATATGCCTCTCCACCTAAAATTATAGTATCAAATTACACATATGTAGGGATTAAGAAGGGCCCTTAATACTAAAAAGGGGATTATCGTTTTGGTTTTCAAGTAAAATATCTTGTCACAGGATAATTTTGCACCCAATCCCTTAAACGCCCCATCTGTACGAGGTGGTCAGAGTTTTATCTGGAGCAAGAGGTGACGATTCTCCGACAAAAACATCAATCTGCAGTTAATCTGTGCAGATTGAGTCCGGCTATCTCTCCTCCCTCCCTCGTTTGCTCGCTCGTAGCTCTCTGCTTCCTCCACGCCCACGCACACCTTTCCAAAAATCCCATCATCCTAAACTCAGAGGACAGACTGCTGATGGTGGGTGTAACAGGAAGTAAAGGATAAGAGGGATGAGAATACCACTCAGAGAATGATTTATCAGAAGCTGTCTGCTGTGAATTTATTCTGGACTCCGTCATGCATAATACTGCGACACTTTTGCATGTTGTTATATTGCTGCAGCCCTTTAAACACGTCCACTGATTATACTAGGAACTATTCGGGTTATAAAACTTTCTGTGCTTGTTAAACAAACAAGTCAAGCTTGAGTGATGTGACAGAAGAATGAAAAGATCTACTGCTTATTCTTCCCAAACTCCCACGAACAACCATAACAATCTATTAGGATGACTTCACAAGCACGTAATTAAAGGGATGGTATCTGACATGACCAATACGCTGAACGCAGAACTCCAGCGTGGGCAGCCCTTTGAAGAAGACTGATGTCAGCCCTACAGTGAGCGCTCCGCAACATTATTGGTTTATCGCCGCTCTCTCTGCTGAAACAACAGTTTTATCTGAATATATGACTGTTAGAGCTTTTAAACTAGATAAAGATGAACCAACAGTGGCAACCGAGATGAGTCTCTCTCAAAAGTAGAACACAGGATACAAAGGGAGTACTGTAAACAACAGAAAATATAGATAATTAGAAAATAAGAATTAATTGTATGTGTTAGATTGCATATTTTAAAAATATAAGATTGTTTGCAGCACTTCTAAATCATTTACTCACTATTCCAAATAAAATTAATAAAAATATCTGGTTAAATATGGTTCAAAGTTCACATGATGCTTTGAGAGGGTGAGCTTGCAGGTAAAAACAAAAACACTCCTGCAGTTAACTCTGCGGCTTGTGCAACATCAACAGCCGAAGAAACCGTTCTGCCTCAGGCTCAGAAAGTGGAAGCACAGCAACAAAAAAAACCCCCAGTAATAACAGTAATGATAATGATGTTCTCCAATAATACCAACAAGTAAATCCACATCCACCTCAGGCACGTGTTACATTTGTTATTTTGTGGTTTGTGGAAATCACACAACAAATAATGTGACAGTAAAAAATGTGAGAGGGAGTAGCGACGGTTAAGGGTGCTGCTGCTGTGCTCACATGCAGCCAATAAAGCGCCAACGCTCGGCGCTGCACACCTGATGCCTTGTTATTTTTATTTAATTTTTTTTTTCTTTTTGCTCGATCTATCTAGTTTCCCCCTGCCTCTGCCTGCTGTGCTCTGAAATTACCTCATGATTGGCAAGCACACACTTGGCAAACTTGGAAAGAGGAGGAAAAGTGAGGAAGATGATGGAAGCAGAAGAGGGAACTTACAGATACAGTATATTCACACACACAGTATATTCACATACGCATGCAAACACTGGGGCAGTCAGCTGTTTCAGTCCGGGTCATGCTAAAGCCCATCTACTGCTTTCTTCTTCAGCAGCTGAGTTCACACAATTCATAATGTGCACATAAAAATCACATGCAACTTATTTGTAGGGTGTAAACCTTAACTTGGCCCTCACAAATATAGAAGTGCAAGAATACACACCCAGAGCTTCTCGCCGGCATGTATAGAACCGGCTGAGCAACCCTTGTTAAAAGCCTCCATTCTCCTGTACGACCCGTTCTTAAGCCTCCACATACATATACTTCTATATATAGAGCTATCAGCTCTCATCCCCTTCACACCACCACTGGCAGGCACGTGCTCTGAGCTGCACACACACTGTGAAACAGCGCAGGGAACCTCAGATGACCAGCATAGTAATGACTCAGAAACACTCGAGAGGGATGGGCATGCTAAACGTTTACATGAACTTGTTCCTCTTTGCTCTGTCCAAAGCATGAAATGCACTATTTACACATCTGTGATTTATTTGTGCAGTCATTCATGTATGCTTACTGTAGCATTAGCATCCCAGAGCATTGCCAGCATGTGTGATTATATGTAAAAAATGAGAGAAAATTGACTGCATGATGCTAGCATAATTGTTTTTATAAGAGAATTATTGGCGTGTCACTCTGCTCTCTTTCTATGAACATGCAAAAACATCATAATTGTGTCATGAAGACACATTAAAGTGCTATGCAGATGTTAAAGACTATGCACATACCTTGTTACCGGCAGCCCACAGTACACACACACTGTTACACTGTGCATGCAAATCACAGACTGATTGATGGGTTTAAAAAAAAATACTGACACTTCCTGTCAAATGCTGTGGCAGCTACCCAGCTGTCTTTACGCCACACCACTGGTTTTAAGGAAAGCAGGTGTGTCAGTGTAAATTGTATACAGAGTGCTCCATCTTCACAAAATATCCTTTATCCTTTACATTCAAACAAAATAGACCAGGGGAGGAAAAATCACACATTTTGCACCTAAAACTATCAAGATCACAACAAAAAAAAATGACTGCAGAAGAGGAAAGGCAAGTTAAAAGTAAGAGTAAAAGAGTCTTATAAATCATGAAGTCAAGCGCTAATATTTGAAACCCTTCACATCTCCAAAATCACCCCGCAAACAAAAAGTGTTTCTGCGACCGCTGCAGTCATCGAGCTATTTCATCTCGCCTCGTTTTCGCTCTGCTGCAAACAGAACTTCATCAAGAGATCCTTGACATGAATAACATCAAGGAAGACATCAGAACAGCAGCTCAACTCCACTGATCCTTGAAAAAACATGAGCAGCTCAGATAGGAAGATACAGGTTCCTTCACATCTTTTTCGAGTACACAGTATAAACCCGGTGTACACACTCTCACACTGTCACAACCTCTTGATATTGAAGCAAATTTTGGAAAAAAACAGCAATTCTTTCATTTCTTTCCGCTCTATTTGTACTGAATTATGAATACCAAACACTTGACATTGAAATTTATTATATTTGCATGTGTTTTACATTGAACATCAGAAGAATTTGCACAGGCAATATTAAGCCTGTTAAACCAAAACATAAACATAAGAAATAAACTTATTATACAATCAGCATTTCAAAGTGTATTTTCAAAATTTTTGAAGTTAAATCCATTCAAAGGGAATATTACATGATGCACATATTATTCACTCTGTCTCTCTCTTATCCTATCTGCTGCTCTCCTTCTCCCAGCTGAGAGAATTATTTCAGTGAAAGAGGCGCATGTGCCACAGGGTAGAGGAGCTGATCCTGAAATAATTTGTTTCTTTAAATAACTGAGGGAAGACGCTCTGAGCTAAACATATATTAACATAAACAGCTTCATGTCACATGGCATAACAGAACCCCGATCACAATGATGTTTCAGGTAGGATGACGTTAAATAGATCCTCCATGAAATTGTGAGCATTTATTTATCTTGGTACATGGGAAGTTGAGATGTTTGTCATCATCTGGGGTTTTTGTTTGTTTTTTTTTTAAATAAAAAAGGTCCAAAATGTGGTTTATGTAAGTGCAAATCATCCAAGAAACAAGCAAAGTAATCACAACAGAAGAATAAAAGCATATAGCCGTGGGCATTTTTGCTCACATGCTAACCCTCACATCAAAGTAACACACACACACACACCAGAATTGAACACAGTGAGAGATTTGTCTGAGTTAAACAGATTTGTTTTTATGCAACATGACGTGGAGTTTTTTGGTTTTACTCATTCTCATTAAAAGGATTTGAATGGCCTCCCTCAGCATGAAAGTCTGCTAGTTTTTTACTCCTCATGCTGCTCTTTTTAATCAGACATCATAAAAGACCCTGTCATCAAATCATAAATGTGCTTTATGGCTTGGAATCCTAACAGGGTGGAAATTCATTTAATAAAGGGGATTAGAAAATTCCATCGTTCACTCATCATGCAGATAGGTCAGCAGATTTATGATGAGCACATCTGGCAACCCCTGCATGTGAATTGGGAGAACAAGGAGGCCTAAAACACACTCCTGGTGTAACCAAATAACAAAAACTCATTCCAGTGACAAACAATCCAGTCAGACAAGCCTTAAAATGACCACAGATATAAATCACCAGCTCTCTGATGCCACCTCAACACAAACAGAACACAAAAGGCTGTAAAATGGTAGTGCTGTGTTGCATTAGATTTCCAAGTGCATCCAAATTAAACACACATTTGTGATGCCGTATTAAACACTGCTCGTCTCATAGTCAGTGTGCTTGAAACACCAGATTGCAGCGATGGCAGAGCAGAAAACACAAGGAGGGCCTGTCCGCTGACTAACATGTTACAACACACACACATTTATCACGTATAGTCCTCTAGCATGATGATGTGGCGGATGACGAATGTCGAAGAGTGGTACCTTCTCTTTACTGTCAACACACAGCGGGACTGACTGACATAAGCAATGCTAAAATTATCAGCTCCCCTGATCCGAGCCAAGCTGGGCAGGAATGTGTCACAGGAACCGCCTGTATCAACATATTAGCACACGGCTCACACTCCAGCACGCAAGCACACAGACACACAGGTGCATACAGTTCAATGCCACAGAAGCATGTCCAGGGTGAAAAAATGAACACGCAGACAACACATTTTCCAACACTGACAGTGAGAGGTTTACTCGGAGGGCTGCAGATATCGAATGTAACGCCTTTCATTTTGCCTAACTGCACTAGTGACAGGGTTTATTTTTATTTACAGAGGTTGGATTGAAGCTGATTACAAGCCTGTCTTGCAGTTTTAATTTAAATTCCGAAAATACCTTTTCATCACTATGTGCTAAAAATGATCATCAATAACCCACTGTCTATGGCTAAATTACAAGTCCTGTGAATTTCAAAATACATGTGGTGCAATAGCCTTAAACATACTGCATACTGCTGTATGTTTGGCACCATGTATTCAGACAAATTTTAGCCAAAACTTTGAAACACTATTGTGAAATGTAATACTTCCTGCTTTAAACAAGCTATTTGTTTTACCACCACAGAGTCACCACAACCTTAATTCTCTCATTATGACGTTATTATAGCTAAGGCTCTGGTATAAGACCACTTTTCTCTCATTTACAATACTAATCACCTCAACCTTGCTGATTCAACCACTTGTGCCTCACTAATTCCAGCACCCACTCAGATTTATAGAGTTTAATCTAACATTTTCTTTCTCCTCTGTTTTTCTCACTTCTCACAGCCCTTAACACCAATTCCTGCTTTTTAAATCTTGGATTTAACACCTGGCTCTCCCAGGGTCCCCTGCCATCACAGGTCCTTGCATGCAGATTTTGCATATTCTCAGAGTGCTCATTAAGGTCCTGACAGGAGTTATCGTC
>JAPZDZ010000006.1:12697382-12736850 GCA_029783805.1 Acanthurus tennentii | reverse complement strand
CTCGTGGCGCAACGGTAGCGCGTCTGACTCCAGATCAGAAGGTTGCGTGTTCAAATCACGTCGGGGTCATTTCTTTGGCATTGAAGAAAGTGCGCCAGCAATCCTGCTACTTATTTGATTTATTCCATCAGCAATAATGTCTGGACGAGTTATTGCATGTAATCACAGGATTGCCCAACTCTCAGCATATTATAAAGTCCTTTTAAAATTTTCCATGAAATTTTCTATTCTTGAAGCTTTTGACTATAGTAATTTTTTCCTTGAACCCCACACCAAACATTTTGATGTGACCCAATTCCTCTATTTCAGGTGTTGCATTTATCTCACAAACAATCCTGGATAGACATGGGACCAGAACAAGATTTTGGACATAATCTAAGCAATAACGTAAAAAATAACTAAAAAGAAACTTAAAAGAATTAACTTTATTTGTCAACATCTTCAATATATTGTTCTACATATGTACAATTCTATTTTATAGGTACATATCAATGACTATTTTTTTCTTAAACTCTAAACCACTCATATTACAATGCATGTAGTGCAGATTTTCCCCTGTTGAATCTACCCTGTACATCTTAAACCAGTGAGATGGCTGAACAGGAGACAAAAAAAGTGGCTGGCACACTCTTTTGCAGAGCAGTCACAAGTTCAACATTTACATTTCATTTTTAGAAATGTATCACAGAGTGCACACGCTTAAAATGAGTCAAGAGTGACAGCTGAAATGAGATTTGAAATGGAACTTTGGAAACACATTAAGTGTATCACGAGTGGATTATTTTCAGTTTTCCTACCCAATCTCAAAATTGCTTACAACACTTGTAAACAGTCCAATATTCATAGCTGCCATGGTGGATTAGTTGTACAGGCTCAAGCAGCTACCACACAGTTACCACAGTCTGATCTTCTGTTGTGATACTAAAAAGCACAAAATTGAATTTCAGCATGACTTTTTAACAAAAGACATTTTCTGCAAAGCATTTTGCTTCAGTGCTCAATGTTTGGGCTAACAACTTAAAAGCACACAGAATAAAAACACTGAAATGATTCACTTGGAGCAAGCTTACTTACTTAAAAACATATTTCACAGCTGTTCTGTTATGCATTCTTGAAGTAGTATGACTTTACCTTTTCAGTCCAGCTGCCAGTTCTCACATCAAAAATCACCCAAGAGTGTCACAGTTCAAGCTTTTCCTTTCGTCTCTCAAATCTTGACCTTAGTTCTTGCTCCTTTGCATTTCCCCCTCTGTTGTCTGTGTCTTTAAGATGCTGGCGTCCTCCCTCCTCTCACATGCTCTCCTTTGCTTAAATGCTTCCTCACCCTCCTTCTCTCTCTCTTACTTGGTCCAAGTTTCCCCAAACTCCACCTCCCTTTCTCTTCTCTATTCAAACAAATGTCTCATCTTTCACTGGGACACACACACACAAACACCCAATCATTCTCTGATCACACAGTTGATTAGCATGATCCTAGTGAGAGACAGCGGGTCACATCAAGTCCTCAGGAGTTGACTCACATGAGATGGTCCTTAGCTGCACTCAGCGTTCTATCACAATGGCCTGATTGTACTCCAGAGCTCTCATTTTACATCAGCCAGGTCAGTCGCCGCTGCAAGTACCAGACTGTTATCTCTGCTTGTGTAAAAGGCCATGCCTTCAGCTTTTGTTTGGCTGTTAAGAAGGAGAGCTTTCATGCTTATAGCTAAAAGACCAAATTTTATTTCACAGAGTTGTCCAAGTCCTTAAAAAACTTCCCATAATTCTCCCAAATTCCCTCATTTATTCTATTCATGTTGATTTGAAATGCCAGGCAACTGAAAATGTCCCCTTTGAGCGCTCACCAGTGGGAGGGATGGATGTGGGAGGACAACAGAACAGTCAGAAAGGAGCCTGTATTGAGACATTTGTTCAAGAGAGTATTATTACACTGAGAGCTCAAATGAAATAGCTGTAAACAAATCCTGTTACCAAAGTAACACAGCTGAATGTCTCTTTCTTCTCTTGCTTTTCAATATCTCAGCTACTCCTGAGCAGAGACATCAGTGTGGCACAGTGCTGGGAGGACAGATCATCTGGAAGCTAAAGGGGGCTGGCACTTACCCAGCGAGGGTTCACCAACAACAATGTGCTCTGTTTAAATGTCGTCATTTATGAAGACAGTATCAAAATCAAACTTACCAAACTGTTTGCTTTTTTTTCTTTGTGCATCTCTCGATGTTCATACCTTGTTAAAAACCCTGAGGTTAAAAGTTAAAATTCTCTGCAACTTGAATAACCTTCTTGCAGCCAGATGGACAAAGATAAGAAATAATAGATGAAGTGAAAGGCAAGTAGTGGAAACTAAGTAGGCGTCACCGGGAGACACTGACACCACTCAGACTTTTAAGGGTCTAATGAAAAAGTGAAGAAGAAACAAGACAAGGAAAAGACATTTCAACATAATGAGGAGCAAATTATATTTAAGTGAATTATTCATGTACAAGTAAAATTCAAAAGGTAGAATGTCACCCTTTATTGCGCACAAAGAGAAAAAAGAGAAATTAAGATGTAAAGATTTTAAAGGTGGTTTGAATTCCACAAAATCAGAAACTTCACAGTTCAAAGCAAGTCATCATTTGCCTTGGTTCCACTGAAGACTTAAAATCACAACCGTAAAAACAGACAAACAAATGTAAACAATCTAAAACACACAGAAAATTAAAAAGCTTGGTCTCTGTCTCTGAATTAAAATCTTAATCAAGTGCTAGATCCTCTGAAGTTTTGCTCTTCCACATTGCCAGGCTTACTTCTGCCTCCAATGCGTCTGAAGAAGGATATGAACCCAGAGCCGCTCACTTGCCCATCGACACGGTTCGGTGCCCTTCTGCCAAGCACTGACCATTCTCCCACTCTTTTTTCTCTCATACAGTCCGTCCTTGATCCAGAGGAGTATGACCTTTGATATATGCCTCTCTGCAACAAGTCTCCCAGTCGATGGGAGAGGGATCCTGGGGATTGCCTGGTTTCATCCATCGAAACTGACCTGAGGATTGGACCGTGCGACACAGCTCTCTGACTGGGGCACTCAGGAAGAGATGCAGAAACCCCCGCTGGAGACTTTACACTGTTCCTATTCGGGGAATTGAGGAGGGGATTGCTTTCATCACACTCCCAAACTCCATCATCATCATCAAGGTCATTTCCGCCAGACATTGTAGATAGTCTACGTTGGTGCACTTGTCTGTTTCTCTGGAGGGGTGTTCGCTGGGAGCAAGTGAAAGGGCTCAGGATAGTCCATGGGGAGCCCACGTCCCCATTGTTTGCAAAGAAGAAGTCTCTGGTTCTTGGTTGAGGGGTGCTTGGGGTTGCTGGTGTGTTTTGGACTCTCTCAGACCTTTGAGGAGTGCCTGAACTGTTGTCCCCATTAAGGCTACTTTTGTCATTTTGGTAGTGAAGCACCTTCCGAGTTATCTCCCGCATCTTCTCAGCTTCTCCTATGTTCTCCAGTTGGTCATCAACTGTCTGCAGTTTGGGATGTTTCTTATCAGGCGTCTCTTGTCTAATAGAGGGCAAATCCTCAGTTTTTTTTACCGCTGGAACAACCTGAGAACTGCGTTCACAGGAGGATCCTTCCACTGGGGGCAGCATTTTCTTCCTGCATCTGGCGAATCCCTCTGGAATAGTAGAGAGAAAGCTGTGCAGGGCTGACTCCAAGCCGGAGGAGTCCAGATGAGGCTCAGACCCTGGGCAAGACACTGTGGAGCGGCGCTTGGTTGACAAACGCATACTCTCTTTCCGCTTGCGCCTCTGCTCTGCTTCCTCTCGTTCTCGGTTCTCCTACAGCAGTGCAAAGAGAGAATACATTTAAAGAAGATGCAACACATTGTAAACGAATGTTGGAGTACCCCTTCAAAAACAAAACTCCTCTGTAATTCTTGCTGTTCATACCTGTACAGCTGTGTCAAACCGCTTGCAAAAGGAATGAAAGATGGAGCAGCACTCCTCAAGTTTGAAGGTAGTTGGGTCTTCACAGAAGTACTCAGCAACAGCGTTGCTCAGAGCATTTAGCTCATGGAGAGAGGACTCCACATCAGCCAGCTTGGCCTCTGCCCTCTGAGAAATACAGAAAAATGCAAAAAAGATAAATGCTATTAAAAAGGGGGGTCCAAACAACTATAGATATTTACAGGCTTATCTTGATTCTTTTGCATATTTAAGGTAAAACAACAAGGTGGGAAATTCACCATGAGAAATGTCTCCATTTGCTGTAAAAGGCCAGGCTGTCTGCTGCTGTACAGTTTCACCTCCTTGATCTTCTTCACCTCCTTCTCATAGTCTGTGATTACCTCCTCTTTACAGAATCTGTTAGCAAGCAACATTTATGCACTGACATGACATATTCCAGGCAATACAAAAATGTTCATATTATGAACCAGACTCATTATCAGACTGAAAAAGATTCATTATTTGAAGCTACAGAAAGTGAACAAAAAGGGCTAGATCGTCATTTTATTAATAAAAGCCACCTTGATGCCATCCCAATGTGTACGAGCTGGCTGGGGAAAGTCAGTAACTCTGCATCGATGTCCTCTGCTTGCTGCAGGTGGAAAATATGAGAGGGAGAGCAATAGTGAGTGAGGAGATACAGCTCGAGAATAAATCATTTACATCCCAGCTCAGGGACATAGCATGGCAGCAGGATTTTCATGAATACACAAATATTTTCTTCAGTGAGCATCTGTCGATCACAGGGCTCTTCCTCACCTTGGCAACGTAGTGCATGAGGTTCATGCCAGGCTTGTTGGCCTTGGTGTCTGCCAGCTTGAGCAGAGAGGTCATCCTGAAGCCAATAGCATTTTCACTGTAACCACCCTGAAGAATAAATGATTTGATTAGGAATTTCATTAGTATAATGAATGCTGATGAAAAAGACTGTGAAAGCACAAAGGGCAGCTTAAATGCATCACATTATAATGATAATTAGAACTTAAAAAAGAGCTTTTAAAGAAAATACTGACAGCATTCATGTAGTTCCCAGCTTTTAGTACCAGCCGAATCACTGAGTGGAGGTCATCACAGTCCAACAGCTCTAAGGAAGGGGAGGAAAAAGAGATGCAGACAAAGAACCTTAATATAAAAGTTAAAAGGAGACTGGGTGGGGTACAAGAGACTGATGTTGGGATGGGTGGCAGCATTAAAGCTTTACCATTAGCTCCTTTGATCATGACAGCGACAGAGTTCTTCACCTCCTCCATAAGAGGAAAGAATTCCTCCCTCAGCACCATTGTTTTCAGGCGCTCCTCATAGCTGAAGGAAGACACATCAAAAAAACTGCATTAGCTATTTTCTTATTATCATTTTTATTACCAGTTCTGAAGCCAAGAGGTGTCTGGATGAGGTTAGATCCTAAATTTAACCAACAAATCACCAAAAAATAATAGCATGGATTTTCTCAATGAATGTACATTTTTGATGTGCTGTATATGAAGTCTTTGGTGACCATCTGGAAGAATTATACAAAATATAAGACATACGCATCATGATTGACGGACAAAAATTCCTTTTACTGTTAGCATTTTAGCAAACAACTTAGTTGTTTGTTGACTTGAGATTGACACAGCATTTCTTTAACTTACAGAAATTTAAAAAGGTGTTTGTTTGAAAAGTTCAGACTCACCCTGGCATTTTGACCAGCTGCACCATGAACTGGTCAGCCTCAGGCAACGCAGAGAGGTTCCCACTGAATGACAGCAGCTGCTTTACCTGTGCATTTACATTTACGTTTGTTATAATTGCCTGTTATAGAAGATTAAACTGGATAAAAACAGGACTTGACATGCACAAGTATCACAAAGTATGATGGAACAATATGAAGCATTTGCATTAATGTAGAAAAAGTACTCTTGCAAATGCTTCAGGTCAATATTTTCTTCTTTCAAAAAAGGGAAAAAAATGTAATATCTAGTAATTCCAATACATTTACATGTTCATTAGACTTATTTATGTATATCAGACCAAAAAGGATGATGAGAAGAGACAACTCGAACTGTCTTTACCTCATTTTCTTCTGGCAGAAGTTTACAAAGCTCTCTTAGTTTGCCTGATCCAAATTTGAGCCAATTCCCCTGAGAAATGTCCTGCACCATTTCTTTAACCGGCCTGCAGATGGAGACAAAAGACAACAGTAATGAAGAGGTACCTGCTCTGTCTGACCTCCTGCCTTTCATAGCATGACTTACAAAGCATGAGTTCTGCTACGTCATGCTAGTTATTTTCTACCTTCCAGGCAGCCACTGGTTTCAATGCATTAAAAAAATAGAGTGTAAACAAATAATAAGACTTAAGACCTGCCATCCATCACAGGGATTATCTTGTCCTGCTTTATTTTTCTCTATTTTATGCTACTGTTGCATAACACTCATGTCAAAGACCACTGGCCGATCTGAAGAAACCCAGATGTTGCACTGAAGTGATGGTGGGGAAACCCCTTCAGTGCAGTTATATACTACTGTATTTTTTTTTTATTTTTATTTTTTTTACAAGAATGTATCAGTCTCGTATGCACTGGCGCACACAGATGGCACCATGACATCATCTCTTATCTCTCTACAGAGCAGTAGCAGGACAAACACAAATGCCTGTTAAAATATTCAGTGGCACGTCACATTTGACAAGAAACAACCTAACAATGGTATTTTCAAAAAATGCCTGCAAACAGCATCATCAGGTGCACTTTCGTCACTACCACACAGAGGCCGACGCAATTTGAATTTGACTAACATGCTCAGGCAGACCTCATTACAGTCTCTGGCTGTTGACACATATTCAGAGGGCATTTGGTATTCAAAGTAAAGTCTAAATGAACCGTGGACTGAGAGTGACATCATCTTGATAACATTCAGAAACAGAGACTCCAGGACAAAGTACATTAGTTCAAACTTTCCACTAAACCTGGAAACATATAAAAATAAAAAAAATGAAATTAAAAAAACACACAGCCACTTAAAATGATACACAGTAGCGTTACAGTTTTAGGTTTTTGTTTCTCAGGCTGCATAGAGGCAGAACATTTTTTTGGACTGTATGAGTCTGGAAAACAGACTGAAATCACCAGTCAAATCATAAAATATTTCTTTCAGCTCTTGCATGTGTTTTTTGGGTGGAAAGGAAAAAGCTTTCTTTGCAGTCATTAATCTTCAAATGATACTATACTTGAGCACAATGATTTATGCAGCAATAATGCAGATACAGCAGCTTTTATTATAAGAATCATTAATCAGTTCTCTAATGAGGGAACTAAATATGATTTCAAGTAAGGTAAATGAAAAAAGTAAAGCAACAATTTACACAGATTTTGAATTGTTTTTGTTATATTTTTATCATAGTAATGAAAAGTCTAATAACCCATTTCCTTACACCATCTTATTTGCTAGGATTTATTTAAATTAATATTAAATCCTTAAAACAGCATTCGCTTTTTGAATGTAGGTAGCTGACTACATTGTGTCACCATATTCCATAAACCAGTATCACATGCTGCAAGCAGTGAAAGTGTTTTGTTTTAGTATTAATTAGATGAGTCATAACTGTTGAAACAAATGTGCTGTTCTCTCTGCTGTTAATGAACACTCTCAAATGATGTTTAAAAAGGCATTTCCATGTATTTGAATGTGGCCAGCTGAGATAAAGAGCCTGCTGGTTGGGTCATGGTTATCAGAGTGGGAGCGAGTAAAGGTTCCATGTCTGTGACTCCGTGAAAGGTTTTTTTTGTTCCTGTGTTTCCATTTGTAACTCTGATGTTTTCATTCTTTTTTTAGACTCAGTAGATTTCGGCTCTTACCTCTTGAAATGTCTCAGAAAGATCCCAATGTTCATACTCTTTTTAGAGTCAAGGATTGTGACCTAAAGAGAAAAGAAACAAAAAATGTTTGATACCATTTTTAAAGGGGTTTCATTTTTAAAGTTTTATATTCAGATGAAAAGTCAAGTATGAACTTAGGATTACAGTTTACTTAGTCTCTGAGGAAGCAAAAACACACCACAACACATTTATCTTTTAGCAAGTTCCTCCCTGATGACATTATTAGTGTGGAACTTTCAAAAGCAGTTCCTATTTGTGAATTTATTACTTCCCTAGCGAGTTTTTTCTGTGTGACTTAACATTCTTTGAAAACCTTAAACTGATCGGCGTCATTTACTGTAGCTTAACCTCTGCTATATCTAAAAAAAAGTGAGAACTATGGCTGAAGTGCAACTCCTGGCTGCTCACCTGAGGCTCCTGTGGAAAGAGGTCTATGCCATCACAGTTCTTCACACCAAAGACCCTTGAATTGCGTAGCGAGGCTCTCTTGTCTACATGACTGAACAACTCCTCCATGCTCCGAATATCTAGCACCAGGTTCCTCTGGGGCCGCTTGGACGTCCAGACGTTCAATTTGCCCAGGACACGCTGGCTGGGTATGGTGTCCCAGTTGAGCTTTTTCATGGAACGTCGCTGGCCGTTGCGGGAACCAAATGGAGGGGGAGGAAGAAGAGGAGGAGGTGGTGGTGGTGGAGGAGGAGGAGGTGGTGGCGGTGGTGGTTCAGTGGAAACACACATGATGGGAGATCCAGGAGGAGATGATTGGAGATCTGAATCTTCCCTAGCATCCAGTGAAAAAGGAAGACAAGAGCTTTGCGAGGAACAGTTGGGAGGAGAAGCAGATTTTACAATCAGCACTCCCTCCATCTGTATCTCTTTAATCCAAAAGATGATAGCAGGAAGTATTCCACTGTTTGTCACTCAGATCTGGGAAGACATTACAGTATAATTCCATTTAAAAATGCAGTGTATTTAACAAAAAGGTTGCTGCTTCACTGACAACAAGTCAAAAGCTTGTAACATTTATGCAAAATGCTTTACTTTAAAGTTCAAAAATCCAGAAACTTAAATAGCATTCATTAGTTTCATTTTTTTCTTTGCATGTATTTTAAATGTTTGGAAAATGGCATACCAAAAGGCAGACACTGCAATTTTGTCAACATTGTACCATCCCTTCTTTACTCTCCTCACTCTCATAAAGATATTTCCATCAATGTTTTACGATGCACATTCAGTATACAAATTAAAAATTGCCAAACTAATGGTTTCTTCCAAATGCAGCATTTAAACGCATACAACACGAAAAATCTGTAAAAATAATAAAAAATAACTTCCTTTTTGATACTTCCTTCTTTACAGCAAAGGTAAATGCCTCATATAACATGTATGATATCTTACATTATTTTATAGAGACCAACGGTTTATTTGACATACGTGACATCCAATAAAACAAATTATTCATGTATGAACTTTGCTTGCAAACATTTAATCTACACATTTGCTACTGGTTTTCGAGATGGGAAGCTGTAGAAAATTTCTGTCGAATAAAGTGGAATTAAAAGTTTTTGAATTACAACATTAATCCTTTTTTTTTTATCTTTTTCTAGGATATTTATAGGCCGAATATTAACTTTGATAGAATGGACACCAAAGATTTTGTTATTTACACCTGTGCATTTTGCGACAAACAGGGCATCATCAATTTGATATTTTTAGCACTGATTCGCTGTCAGCTCTTTACATGCAACCGAGGGCTCACATCCTTACAGAAACAGTTCCTTGTCGCACCCAATGAAAAAAAACTTTTGTACGTTTGAACAGACATAATTAATTAAAACATATTTATTTCACTCACCGTGCTTTTAAAATGTAGCTAGCTGTCAAATAAATCCTCACTCAGATGTTGCCTCGTGCTCCCGCAGACAACTACAGTCAGTCTGCCTCACAGGCAGCACGCGCAAGTGCACGACAACGCGCCTCCACCAATCAAATTCAAGTCACCTTTCAGGTAGGGGGACGCCCCTTTGGGAGGAGGCAGGAAGATGGGTGACCACTTCATTCGGTGATCAACAAAGGTAAAACGGCTTCTGATATACATTATTTTAATTTAAACAATCAAAATATATATAAAAACGATTGCATATTGTAGTTGCCACCTAGTTCATATCAATAGTAGTTCTTCTATATATTTACTTTGGTTGACTTGTTCAAAACTTCAAAAAAGGCACTTAAAGCTTACTAATGAATACAATACAAACACTATCTTGTAACCTTTATATATTTATAAAACAAGAAGATTAAATGTTGATGTTTTTATATATATATTGTGTGTTGTGAAATCAACATACATGCAGGTACTGGATTTTGTTTGGCTTCCACTTGTTTCAGTATTCTTATATGACTTTGATTAATTTAATTATTATGAGGAAAAGTGAGTCAAGAGTCCTCATACCCTCGAAGGACTTCAGTCCGGTGTTAAAGTTTCATTTGACTGAATCCAGATTGGTGCTTCTCTGTCTATATGCAACAGATAGCACACTTGGCTACAATGCATTGCACTGAAATGAAAGAGCAAACAGAAGAACACGGCAAGAGCATTTCAAAATGTGTACTTTTAATTGTGTTCCCTCAGCTTGGGGTGGAACTTTTCAGGTCTGAGTGAGGAATGAAGGCAGAGTATCACATCAATCCATAACACGACTTCATTTATCATCTTTAAATACCAATATGTGCAATCATTCATACAGTACAACAAACCATCTCAGCCTAGAAAACATTGATTGTACACAAATAAAATATCTCATTTTATAAATCTTGGTTCTCTCTCGGCAACATTGTACAGACTGCTGATAAGAGTGACTTCAAATGCCTGTCACGCTTTTTTTCAATTTACTGGAGTTTTCACGACTACGGAACAAAAACATATCCTATTGCCATTCATCTTAGTGTTGGGGTTAGGAATTTCACAGGGGCAGGTATAGAAAAGAGGAGTCACATTAAGTTAATATTGCTGTGTGGTGGTCAAGCAGACCAGGAGCTGGCCAGTGAAACTGCAATTTGGGGTTTCTACTAAGTGACTTTAGGCAAGAATAAAATACACCCATTTGACACACTGATGCATACAAATTCAGAAAACCCAAGTCTAACAAATTCTAGAATCCATTTGTGTTTTTCTGTCATCAAATCGACTTCCTTTCATTATTGTCCCTTAGGAGTGCAGCATTAAAAGTCGACCCAAGCTTTTGATTCTGCTTCAGCCCGTTTCAAAACTGAAATCATAAGCATGGCCTTCTGCCAGTCCATGCGAGCTGGCATGCAGGAGGCCAAGAGTTGAGCATCAGTGCATTCACATGTATCTGCAGGTATACTTTGGATCGCTGCCTGCCATGCAAATACAGAGACAAGAAGCTGGAGGACCATTAACTGATAGAGCTCTCCTTTCTGTTACCAGAGGCTCTCATGAGTTCCAGTCAGCATAGTGAAACATTCATTATACTGGATTATCATCATTTGACTTCAGTGGGGTGACACCAGGAAACTAACACACATTTAATCAGGTAGTTTTTTTTTTAAGAGTATATCAATTACAGATTTGGTTATCCTGAGGCTTGTTTTTATGTTAGTGTGCCATCTGCGAAATGCTATCAATGCCATAGCCATGAATTGTGTAATTTGCACAATATGTTGATTCCAAACAGATTAACACACACAATGAACATAATAGGTACAGTGACGCATAACAATTTAACTCTACATATGCAGTACCATGCTGATATTTCCTGGTAACACATTGTCTTAATTGTCAACAATGGGTGATTGTTTACTACCATTATACTATGACAACGTTTCAGTTAAAGGAGATAAAACAAATAATGAATCATTAGTGCTTTCCTATTCCCTAACAACTCATTTACAAGATTGATGTCAAAATATTAGGATTAGTAATATTAGACAGCTACAGTAATCTTCAGTGTGAAGAAAGTAACTATAGATAAATGTTTTGTTTTTTTAGGAGAGCTGCAAAATATGACCCTGGCTGTTAATGATATGTCCTTGTTAAGTTCAAAAAGACAGACAAACTAAGACAAAAAATAATTTCAATGTATCACTATGAAAATAAACAAATATTTTGAGTACGGTATAATGAGCACAAGAATACAGTCCGTTCAACGGTTATATAATGGACTGAATCCATTCAAGTTTGTTGCATCTTGACTGAATGACTTCAATTCTTTCTCTCGCAGCCTCCTCTGTCAACAGTGAGACTGAAGCAATAAATTTTGCTCGTACAACCCTTGAAAATGCAGCAGGTATCATTATCCGATAAACAACTCTCTTGATTCTCTTTGGGTAAATAAAATAGAATTAATAAAGACCCGAACCAGAATAACTTTGGGAAGCTGTGGCAGTGTTCTTTAACATGATCGTTGCATATACGAGTTTAAGTCAAATAATTTCAAAGTTACGACAGAAATTCGTAGCATTTCTGTTAATTACAGACTAAGCACTGCAGTAACTGCAGTCTAATACACCAGCGCACATTGCCCAAACAGGATACTGTACTTCACTCTGAAGCATAGGACATCCAGCTGACTAGAAATTAAATCATTACATAATAAAACATATAACAGTCAAATTAAGCAAAAAGTAAACTAAACTAAACACAACATTGTGTTTTTTTAGAAGCTACAACCAATCATTTAATATTCATCTCAAAAGTGTAACAGTACTTAATTTTAAATGTACATTGATTGGACATTCCTTTCCAGTGTACCATACAAATCTCCTTCATGTGTAGTTATAAACCTTTTCCTGAACTTATCTCACTTTCCTTGAGGCCACATGTTCATTTAGTACATGAGCTCATGTGTAAGGAGGCACGCCAGGAGAGCAAAAAGGTCTAGGAAGAGTTCTGATGTAACGTTTGGTCACATTTAAGCATGTTTAAATGGATTTTTACCTTCTCTCATCTCTGTTCAAATAAGTTGTGGGGTAAAAGTTTAACTCTGGGGAGCACTTGTGGAGAATAATGGCCATGAACATGATAAGTACGAGCTCACACAGCAAAGTAGTGTTGCTATAGAATGGAGTTAAGTCAAGTAGGAGAGAAGGAAAGGACAGATGAACCATTTCTCTGAGAACAAAGCACAAAGAGAAGGTTAGAGTGGGAAAGAGGAAGTTGGGAAGAGGCACTAAAAGCCCCCAAGACTGTTCATGTAACTGGCCACCTGGTTTCTTGCGTCATTTAGCCCATTCATCAATAATACCCTGCAATTCATTTGTCCAATCAGGTCACACGCTCATCAAATATCTTCATCCACCCAATTATCTGTATGTGTTTCCCTCTGTTGTGGTCCTCTGTAAGTAGTGGGTTTTCGACAGGTAACAGGTGGAGGTGGTCGAGAAGGAGGCTGTAGAAGCTCCAACCCCGCAGACCCTCTCACTGCTCCTCCAACCAGGAGGGCTTGTCGGCCCCTGGAGGTCTCAACTTTATGTTGAACTGCTTCAGCGTCTGCTCCAGCTGCTGCTGGTTGCCAGCAAAGTACGCCGAGATGGCATTATGGAAGAGGAGGAGCTGCTTATGCATCACCTTCACCTGAAATTGAGAGAAACAAGAGGGTTTAGAAACCTAATCAAGTCAAATCTAAATGCAGACTTTTTCTTTTTTAAAGCTGGAAAAGATGCAAGACTGCTCTGCTCACTGACCTTATTCTCCTCCAGGAACTTGAGTTTTATGGTGACATCTGAGCGGAGGCGTTCGTACTTGTCCTTCTGGACTTGGTACTGTTGCTGGGCAGCCTCTATGCGAGCCATGGCCACAGCGTCCCTTGGACCTAAACTCAGTTCCTCCAGGTCTGACCGATAGGCATCAAACTCCAGTCTGCTCGCGAAAGGAGAGAAAATTAGAGTTAAAATGGCATTTAAAACCTCTTGCTTTATTGAAACAAGTTGGATCTTTACTAGAACTGTCTCGTTTATGCGTATCTGTTTGTGGTTCTGAGCACCAATTAATATTTAGCACTGCTGAATAAAAATTTGATGACAGTTAGTGGGTTGCTCAATCGTCATCAATTAATCTAAGCAAACTACACCAAACAGAAAGTTCAGATATGAGGATTAGATGAGGTTTTCAGTGTTAAACTCTTACAAATAATATCTAAGGATGCAATTTTCAAAATGTCTAACTCGGTCGCTGATAATACTGATACTGCATGCCCTTACCTGGCATTTTCATACATCTTGATGGTCATCAGGGTGTCCTCCATGGTCTTGTTGACCAGCGTGTTGATGCTGGACACAAAGAAGTTTATGGCACCAAGTAAAGTTTCTCCATTCTTACAAAGCAACTTCTGAGTCTCTGCATTGTAGCCAAACTCATCCTGTAACAGCAAAAACAACAGAGCATTAATGGTATTAGTGCTTTTAAATGTTGTTCACATAAACTTAACCAGTGCCCTCTCCCCTGCTGTAGATATCTAAGAGTTAAGACACAGCAACATTAAAGCTAGATGTGAAAATTTTGAGGACTCACTCGTAGTTCTGGAGATTTTTGACTGAGGTCAGCAAATGTGTCACCCAGCGCATGCTGTGTCTGCACCATGTTGTAGAAGTGGTTGGTCAGTGCTTTGGCCAATCGCAGCACGTTCTCGTATTTCCGTTTAGTGTCTCTCAGCACCTCAATCTGGGCCTCCAGCTCCAGGTCCACAGTCCGAGAACCCCGACCGAAACGCTCCGAGATCATTTGTTTGGTGCACTACGACAATGAAGACACAAAGAGACACTAGTAACAAAAAACACAGGACTTATTTTGGTGAATGTGCAATGATGCATAAAGACAAGGGAGAGGTGGGGGTTAAATGGGGTTACTTTATTTCTGAAATTAATAAAAACATCAACATAATTTTTATGAACTAACTTTGTCGATAGTACTTGCACATAGAACACAATATTAGAAGTCATCAACCAATCATGTATTGGCAAGTATTTTGAATTTTTGGGTCATTTGTTCATCATGCACCAGGTGTCCAAAGGCCTTTAGTTAACATTATAAAACCTTTGATACCTTGTAAGTGTTGAGACCCCATTTCTTCATATTTTCTAGCTTTTCCACAGCAACTCCACGGGTCGTTTCCTCCGCTGTCATAGATGAGCTGCTGCTGCTGTGGTGCATGTTGGGACCTGAGAGGTAAGACCCACATGTAGAAACAGGAAAACATGTTTTAAAAAAAATACAAAAAAAAAACACTTTTGAGTGGACAACGAGGTCAACCCCAGCAAAGCGTGGACCAAAGAGAGGACCCTTAATCACATGAAGTGCATTTAAACTGTGCTGCAATCAACAAAGAAGGCATCTGATATCTGTCAGCCCATGTTTGTCCATCACCACTTGCCCTCAAACCACCGTAAAACATGCAAAGGAGCAAGGCAGAGTTGATAAACAAGTAAACAGCAGGATAATGCAGATAATAAAACTGAGACAATCTTATCAATCTTATTACAGTTCAATCTAAACTCTTTTTATTGAGTAGTGACAAAAGGTTAAAATACAATGCAGGGATATTTTGGTTCACTACTAAAATGGTCAAACTGATCACTAGTTCATCAATGTAGGGCCTTAGGGAGCGTTTAACTCCACCCTCTCTTACTCTCCAGTACCTTTGTATTCATTTGAGTGGCTTGTGCCGTGGCAGAAGAAAGAACTGCCTGGGGGAACGCTACTTCGTCTGGCCTTCGTACGCAGGTCTGTGACAGTGGATGGGTAGGTGGGTGGTTGGGTGTGGATGCAGGAATGGATCGGGTTTAGAATTAACCAGGAAAGGTGTGGGGATGGGATTTACATTGGATTATTGGGATTAAAAATGGTTGTTGGATAATTATTTATTGAGGTTGAACAAGCGCGCCAAACATGGAATGATAACGTAGGAGGGCGGGTTGTGGGAGGAGCAGGAAGATGCAGAGAAAAGACAGAAAAGTAAGACGACAAAAAGGAAGAAGAGGAGGATGAGGAGCGTGTAGGAGGGAATGGTGAAAAGGAGGTGGAGGACAGAGATAGACAAGATGAAAAGACAGCATTTAGTGCATGACACTCAGTGAACAATGCAGACAAATGAGTAATGAAGAAGATGGGGGAAGTCTGAAATGCGGCAAAACTAAACAGACGCTAAATAAACTGAATTAGTCTTTTATCAAATAACAATACATGGAAATGATAAGCATGAAAAACAGGGGGATCTGACAACAGAAAGTTTACAAAGTTTCTGCAGTAATATCTTACTTTTGCCATCAAAATTCCATGTCTTCATAAACATTGTGATATGAGGATGGTTTTGCTTCACTTTGCTAAAGAAAAGTTTGGAGATCAGTTTAGAGAATTATTTCGGGAAAAGCAAAAAAAAAAAAGGAAAAGAAAGTGAAGACCCCTTGAGCGTGAAACTGCAAGAGAAGCTGACCAGTAAGTAAAGGAATAATATGTGAGAGAAAAGCTGAGAAAGGAGAAAAATCAACAATATGTCCAAGAAGAGCAGCAGGGAGAGGTGAATGCACTGCCCTCGTTGCCACTTAAAAGAGAAA
Organism: Acanthurus tennentii; assembly: GCA_029783805.1. Classification (NCBI taxonomy): domain Eukaryota; kingdom Metazoa; phylum Chordata; class Actinopteri; order Acanthuriformes; family Acanthuridae; genus Acanthurus; species Acanthurus tennentii. Next base: position 12,720,436 of record JAPZDZ010000006.1, on the reverse strand, counting down.
ATCTGATGAAGATAAAACTGACATAGAAGTTGATTCGCACACACACTCAAAGCTTGTTTCCAAAATGAGACATGTACTATGTGAAAAATGTCCATTAAAACAGAGGAAAATCTAAATCATATCATAAGCATTGCTACTAACACAATGCTTTGCTGCTTTTGTACTCTGTAAATACAACTGTAATTACAGACTGCATGTTTCAGGTTCTTCAAACATTGTCCATCCCTCAGAAATGACTCTCTTACATTTTGGAAATAAGCTCTATATTTTTTTAATAATTATGTCTAAGGAGCCACCTAACCTAATCCTGTAACTTGGATCCTTTTGTTAAATTCTGCATTGTAGCGCACAGCAGGGCCTGAGAGAGAAAGTAGGACAAAGATGCAGAAATATTAACATTAAATAAAGAGCAAAGGGACTGTAGTTATTGGCCTTTGATACAAGGCTATTAGCTACCCTTAAGTCAGTGCCTTGAACAAGAAAGGTATATTGGGACTAAATCCAGGAAACGCATTTTTCTAATTAAAGGGAAAACCTCTGGTGCTGACATTAAGTTTTTAAAATCAATGCAGTTCATCATTTATTGTGCCACTGTGCCTTCACTATCTGTACACAGGATATGGACCATTAAGACACATTTTAAGATTTTAAGTTACAGTGGAGGTCTAAACTAAGTATTAATAAGTGCAATTGACAACCAGTTACAGCAAATTAAGTAGCATGATTAAGCATGATTGCAGACCCCAGATATCATTCGTTCCGTCAATGTGACAGAATGGGACAGAGACAGTACAGCTCAGAAGAGATTCAAAAAAGGAGTTAAAGAGCGAAATCGGACTTTACCTTTGATTGAACTAGTGGGGATGATGCCCTCTGCTGTTCCTCCATAACCCCCTGATACGATGCTAGTCTCGTTGAGATTGGGCCCTGATACCATCACCTGCTGCAGGTCCTGCAAAGGTGGGAAATTAAAAAAAAAGGGGAAAAAAAAGAAGAAGAAGCACAAGAACAAAGGGAAGGATGGAGGGTTTTGGGTAGGGATGTGTACAGTAAACAGGAGATTATAACTTTAGTGTTTAGTGTTCAAACACAGTGTAGGTTAAAGGCTCATTCACTAGAGGGGGACAAACACTACTATGTTAGGAAGGTTAGTCAGTACAAACACAAGGCGGCCTAACTTTAACCCCTTATCTGGAAGCAAACAAGGAAAACTATGAGGTGTGGGAAGGCCTGAAAGCACTCAGCTAAAGGGCACAGTCAATAATCAACCTTACAAAAGACTGAAACTGAATCTCCTGCCACTATGGAAGCAAGAAAAAAGGACTACAATGTCACACTTAAAGTCTAACTCCCAGCAGTAACTCTTATGATCAATACCACAGGAAATGCTCTAGCAAACTATTTTCTCCCTCCAACACAAGCACGGACTTTGGTGAAGCTCTGGATCACAAGGGGAATTGCGTTACACGTCACAAGATCCCTCTTGTGTGTGTTTTCCTTAATTTAACTCACTGTTTTCATTTGTTTGCCTTCCTGCTCAAGTATCCGCTGGTAGAAAAAAGAAAAAAAACACTTGTGAGGGTTTTAAAAGAAGAGAGAAGCTGGCTTGAACATGTTTTTCACTTTGGCAAACTATATGTGAGCCTTAGTTCCTCTAACAAACAGCTTTAAATCAAACTCCTGCCTTATTTAATTTGCTACAAACACTGCACATGATTGACCTATGGGGACAGACCCATTCATTGTATGACGTGTACAAAAGAATAATGGACAGGCTACTTCCTGAAACCCTGAACTCAGACGCTTCAGAGAGAATGCGATAAGGAAGCTTTAGCTTTGGAAAGGAGGTGGTTTTTCCTTTTGTAAGCAAACACAATGAGTTTGTTTGATGCTACCAAATGAAGGTAAAAAAATTTAAATGCTGTACACTGAGGAACAAATCCTCATCGCTCTGCCTCGTGGCCTAATCTGTTTGTAGTCACGGTCAGCTCTGTATCAACTGTCTTGCCAAAGCAACACAGCTAAATTTGTCATTATGAGACATCAGAACTGAATGAGCATAGCCAGTTCACATCAATATTACAACAGTGGTATGACATGATGATTATTAGAGTGACACCATGTTTGTTTTGTTAACCAACACCCGCTAAAATGACGGAATCACACTCGCACATCACCCAAGTGTTCACACACAATCTAGGCAAGATCAGCTCAGCTCACGCTGGATGATTTCGGATCGGATAATTAAATGCAAACAGATTTCAGTGTGAGATGTGTTAGCTGTCAGCTACTTTGTTATTACTACACAATTTGGAGGGATATCTCTCAAAACATGGTTGAGAGATTCCTTCTATCTAAGAGTTAGTAGGAGCCAAGTTAACAGGGAGCACAGTCCAAGCTGCACAGTGGTTTGCCACGAAAATGAAATGTCTGACATTTTGTTCAATAAACCAAAGTAGTGATGCGAGGCAATTTAATGCCGTGCAATGTCAAACCACTGGACAGTTCTACACACCAACATTAACACACACACATACACATATACCCACACACAAATGCACGGATGGCCTGCTCACCCTGGTGCCTCTGGAGCTCCCTACTCTCTCATCTAAGCTCCACTGCAGTTTTGCAGCCTGCACAGGGACGAAGGAAGGAGGGGGGGGGAGTCGACAAACACAGCGACAACAAAACAGAAACAAATAGAAAAGGAAAGGAGACAAAAAGAAAAATCCATGACTGAAATCATGAAACAAGATAAAATGATGTGAAAGGAAATCCCAGAAAAATCACTTTAACAGAGACAGCAGGGATGTAGGATGGAGAGCAGAGATGACTGATATCACAGCAGCTCGGGATTCATCATTTAGCTTGTTTACATGGAAGTTTCAAGTGGATCTCATCCACTGATGAGCTCAGCGGACGAGAGTGTAATCATTGTAATATGTTACTACATGTTTGCCATGATATTATTCCATCACTGCATAGACAAAAAAAAGATATTGATTCTAATACAACACTGCAAAAAATAAAGATAATCATTTACAAGACATTTACGGACATGAAAAGTGACATTAACATTAAGGGAAATAAATCAGAAAAAAAGGAGTTTTAAACACACACAAGCATTCACACAAACACTAAATTTAAGTTCCCCGAGGAAAACTTCACTATTTAAGCACTTGATAAAACGTTTTATCATGACTAATATGTAACTTTAGGCCTCTTTCAAAGCAACAGTTACTCTTTTTATATCCAGCAATTACTGCTTTTAACATTAAACTTCTCACAATGATGGAGATGGTACTTAACCACACAGACACTGAACCAAAACCAAAAGACATGTTGTGAAAGAAGGACATTTCTTTCATTTACTCTATGTGCATGTCTTCTTTTTAGATCTCTGCCTCATGTTAAAGCATCTGTTCAATGTGGGAGAGCACTGACGTAGACGCTGATGCCTCCCTGGACACTTTGTTGACACAGTGCCTGTTTCCTAAAACGGAAACTACAGCACTTTGGCTATCATAAAATAACATTGATGGCATATCTTAACATTGAGGTTTGGTAGGCATGTGTGCAGATGTTCCAAAAACAAAAATGGCACATCATGATCAATACAGGCTGAGTAGCAGAGGCTCTCCTTTAAAATGCTTTGCAGATCTTAAAACACAACTGGGATGCCGCCTAATTAATAGCACAAGTAATCACCACTGAGAACTTGCACATAACAGTGTAAGCATTTTAATCAAATCTTTGCTGTTGATTATCTAAATGAGACACCAGTGAGCCACTCTGTGTGATGCATCTGATGCTTTCGCCAGGATGCTGCTGGCAGTCAGTCCTATTTCTGTCACTGTGAAGCTGCTACTCGCCATCCCTGTCGTGACACAAAGCTACAACATCCAACTCCAGACTCCTGCGCTTCCTTAACCTGCCAGTCTTCGTCTCTGTCTGCATGAGCGACGCAGGCTGCTGCGGCTTTAACTAAAAGCGCTGCACAGCAGATATCAATCTGATTTCAGAAGGGCTTTCACCCAAGGACAAAGCGCAGCCAGTTTCAGATTAATTGCAGGGTTGCCATGACAACTGAATATCCGACACTAAACAATGCGGCTAAACACTTCTCCTAAATGAATACATTCAGCCGAGGCAGCCACACCAAACGCTTGAATCCTTGTTTCACTGTGCGAGCTCGGTGTGAAGGAGGGGTTTTCTTTTACTACTGAACTGGAGCCACACTTAGTTTGATAAGCAAATAACACAAGTAACTGTCAGTGTTTCTTCCAGGATCTTCAGTCTGTTTGTCCAACAAGGTGTGTCTTGGCAAGTAGGAAAATGAACAGCCTGCTTCACATAACATACCCTGCAACTCCACTGTTATTTCATTCTAAATGACTATGAGATTGTAAGACTTAAGTACTCTTTCAGAAGATGGAAATAAACGCTTGTGTTCAACTCCTGTGCTGGAGCACAGTGTCTTTGCCTTTAAGTGAGGCCCTCAGCTGTTATATGCAAATGAACAGTCTCCACCTGAAGAACAACAACTACATCTGGGAGTTTCGGATTTCAGTTGAACACATAGTTTTAAGGTTAACTAAATACACCAGAGATGTGTCTTACAACGCTAAACATGAGGCCACAGGAGCTCTTAAAGGGAAAAACTGATTCCCAAGAAGACAGCTGGTCTCCAACACCAGAATTCCCAGTAGGATCTTGTTCCACAGTTGTACTTCGGCAGACCCAAGGACTTTTGGCAGTGTATGATAGGAAATACACAACACAGTAACAGTTAAGCTAGAGCAGAGAATATTATTCAAGTTCACAACAAGAAAATACAACTCATTCTGCTCTGAGTGTTAGAGAATAAAAGCAAGTAACTGGCCGCATTTATAATGCTGGCCAGTTACGAATGACAACTATTTATTTATAAGAGCTCTAAAAATAAGTGTGCATATTACCTTAAAGTGGACCTTTAGTTTGAATGGTATTAAGAAAAGCTAGCTCCCACAGCTTATCCTGTGATGACTGAAAACAGTGCTTATAACCACAAATTCAACTTTGACAACTGAAGGCAGAAATTACTTTTCTTTTTACAGCAATACCACATAATGGCACCAGTTGGCTTATGTCAGTTTGAGTTTCTTCATGTGCTTTCATGTGAATGATTCAATATGCATGAAATACACAATATGCTTCATGAGTGGGGATGGTAATTTTTGCGTTTGGTTCTCACAAAAAAAAAGTTAAAATAAGAAATGATAATGATGTAATATGATTTGTAGGCCCGTGCATCTATGAAGCACCATAATACCTTATTTAACATGGTATTCTATGAAACATTTTACCTTCATTAAAAATTGCAGCTGTTGTGAGTTGGATATTGCCCTTATTACCATACTGCAATCTGATAAATAACAACCCGACAAAAACAGAATGCATTTGTTAAAGCAATGGTTTTACAGAATGAGAGCTTTTCTTTAAATAGAAAATAAGACAAATTACTGGCACATGAATTAAAAAAAAAAAAGAAAATAAAGCAACTCTGTATTCTCTGCACTCTCTTCTGCATGCTGCACTTTGCAACACATATTGAATATGTAAATGATCTTCTGTTGGCCTGGGATCGCAAGTGGGTGATCACAGTTTGCATATTTCTTTCCTTGTGTAACAGCTTAGAGTCGGTAAATAACAACCACACAGTGTGGTCTCAAAATGTTCAACATAGAGGACTGTCAACTGATACACTAGCCGTGACCCACCTGTTCAAGGCTGTCGTCCTCTGGCAGTGTCCCTGTGTCACCATTACTATTGATAGGAATCTCCATTGTGGCAGCTTTACTCATGATGCTGTCTGTCATAATGCACTATATCTGTGAGAACAAATGAGAGAGAGATTAAGGGCGGATACGACAGAGCGCTGCATGTAAATAAACTGAAAAACGCAGAGATGGAAAAACAGCAAGGCCTACACGCTGCTTTGAAGAGGAGAAACTGAGGTGCATCGTCACAACAGCCAAATCATTAGACAGATGGGAGTATAATTGCCACAAACAAGAGAGGAGGAGGTTTTCAAGCAGCAAGGCTACTGTTCAGCATAAAAACACACCTATGAAAGGTCCATGAACAGGAGCCGCCGCTACAATGAGCTTTCTTGCTGAAGTGGCCACTTTACAGCTCAATTACAGGCCCATATTTTTTAAGCAGCACCCACTCCCTAAAAACCCAGACTAGAGGACGCACAGCATAACGTTTACATTAAATTAAATTATCCAGTGACTATTGTGGATAAAACTTACTTGGACTGGTTTAGAGTCACACATTCATATTGTAAAATCCCATATGCAGAACAGAATTAGCAAAACTCACAAAAAAGAAAAATAAGCAGGACAAGCAGTTGTAGAAGGTCCTATTTATAACCTGGATGGGAGTAATGAATTCACTCCCACAAACACAAACAGGGGATTTGTGTGTGTTTCACGTGTCTGTGAGAGACAAGGCCAAAGATGACGGCACAAAATTAAGGTTATTTTTAATTCGCTCATCATGGACTATCATTTTACACTGCTGAGTAGGTTGTAGTACAAACAGGTGAACGTTGCACCTCGGTATAGTCGGCATGTGCTGCAGCACTGCACAGAGGGGTACACAAAAGCAAATAATAAATACAGCAGGTGATTCATTATTCACTTGTGGGTGTTTTGTGGCTTTTTGTTCTTAGGCCGATATGTAAAGGTCTGGAAACTGTGTTGTCAGTAATGCATGTTAATTCTATTCTGCTGGAGAACTATTACAGCTGCTACTGAAAGTGAAAATAAGCTTAAACTGTAAAATGTTTTCATGCTAATGAAAGTTGTTGTTAAAAGATTGATCAAAAAAAACAAACGCAACTATTTAAAAGTAGTTCATAACAACCATGTTTATAACTCATATAAAAGTAAATTACTCAATACAAATCTAAGTATCCTGTTTTTAAATTGATGTTTAAATGCTGATAAAAGCTAATCATTAAACATGATAACGGTATATTGTGCTTTAAAACCTATTAAATGTGTGAGAATTACTTTCTGGCATCACTTAAAAGCAGGAAACCTGGCAGGATTTATAGGACATAACTCATATGCAACGTAGCACATTTTGTGCATGATTTAAGTAAACTCAGAGCAAAATTAAATTACTTGTGTGCTTGTGAGATTTGCTGCCATATGGTGGACTGACTTGAGCATAACTATATGGCAGAAATACGGTGAGTAGATCACTAGCTGGCACCAGCGTCAGAAGTTTTTTGTTTGAAGGGAGGTACAAATACAGCTTGTTTACATTGGCTCTGACCTCGCCCAAGGGGACCACATAGTTGACCATGCCCAATCCATTTCCTGAAGAATGACACATCTCTGTTGACTTAAGACACTTGAAGTTGGGCTTCTCTCACCCAACGATACTCAACACAAAACACTCCTGTAAAAAAGCTTAGTGCACAGTCAGAGCTTATTATGAAAAAAAGAACCTCCTTGACATTTTCTACATATTAATTAATCATATTAACTCAAACTGCTCTAACTTGAAGTTTTATATGCTGGAAATCCAAACAGAAGTCTGCATGTTGAACTGAGACCTACATTTTACAGCAAAAGGCACTCATCTTCAGTTTTTTATCAGAGACTAAGACTTTACAGTCTTGGCAAGCAAGTTAGCCTCTTTGCTTTAGATCTGCATCTGAATTAGGACCTGCCAAGTTACAATATTTAATCTTCAATAAAAACCTCAATCCTCTATGTTTAAGCTCTTAGTCAAGTCATTTGGGCGAGGCTGAGTTAATGTCAAATGGCAGCAACTTAGACATTAGTTATTAACAGGCTATTGTAAGAAATGGGCAGCTTTCTAAATAGCTTGATAGCAGGATTAAACGAGTCACAACAAAGATACTGTAATGCTATAAGTTTTGAAGTGAGAGAATGGTGAACGTTTGATTTCCAATCAATTGCACAATTATAAAACCCTGACAGACATAACAGGTGCACTAGCACAGGTGTACGGTCCCCTGCAGGTATCGCTAGATGCAGGCCCCCGGTGGGCTCAATCTGCCCGGCTTGATAGGGGTTTATTCAGGCCGGGAAAAAATTACATATCATCGTCACTTTTGAAAATGTAAAATTGAAGCAGATATTTAAGCTGGATATTAATTTTCATCCTAGAAAAAGGCCTGATCCTGGTTCACACATGCAGCTGTTAGAAAATGCTGGTTTGAAATGGTAAACAACCGGTTGACTTTTCTGTGCAAAGATGCCCTATTAAAAATGGCAAAGACGTTAAATCCCAAACCCAGACAAAATGAAAGATTTTTCAGACGGTGTGACTTACGGTGTGCTTGGTCCCGTCGTAAAAACAGAGCTGTTCGGGAAGCTAGCGAGCAAGCTAGTAACAAGCTAACGGCAGTGCATCCCAGTTCATGCGCGGCTTGGAGACTGATGTGTCTTTTGTCAATCCAAGGAAAATAAACTGCCCGTGGAAAACAACGTGCTGCTATTCCCTTGTTAAGTATATCTCAATAGCATAGTCAGGTAAAGTCTCATATAAACTACGCTTATCCTCTGACTCTTCGTAAATAATCCTCTGCCTTCTTTTTTTTTAGTGAAGCCAGGAGAAACGCTTTACGGAACTGACGACACCGTGGAATTCATTTTACAGACGCGCTGCGATTCAAAGATTGTTTGTTGCTGTAAAGATGAATCACTCACACAGGAAAAAACTGCCATTTGTACTACAGAACGCTAACCGTCACCGCTGCCAAGCACTTTGACCACCCTAAAGACAAGTCATCACAATGTTTCAGTAATGTGTATATATATTTATATTACAAATATCATCAACACTGCTACTCTGCTGATATGAGAAAAGTCAAAACTCTTTACATTTTTTTAAAGCTTGATCTTACATTTGTGATTTGTGTGTTAAGCAATGCTTGATAATGCACACAGCAAATTGAAACTGGATATGCAAAACATAACCATAAATAAATGTGTGGTTATAAGTAGTGTGGCTACAGCATTAACCATAACACTCATCTGTTTCTAAAAATCTGTGTTGTAACAAATACTGTGTAAATACTGCATTCAGTAGTTTCAGACTGAGTCCAATGTGCTCACAGATTACCTTCTAATGTTTCTAACAAATATAACGAAATTATCCGTGAGCGCTCGTATCACAGCTCTGTTTGGAAATGTACCTGGAAGTTGGAATAGAGTGAGAGTTCTTAGTACAATCCTTCTTTCGGCTACTGCTCATCTTTGAGAGCATCCAGCAGGTGATGTGTGCGAGTATCAGCCCATGGTGGCTGAACGTGCGCTCAGGTAAGTGTGAGCTGGCCCTGTTTTTTTAAAATTTTCCCCCAACAAATGCTTATGGCTATTGACCACTGTGAGTCAAATGATTTTATTGTAACTCATTCCCTCTCCCTCCATGAAACCCTGCCCTCCTGTGGCTAAAGCTGTGAATTCATTTTGATATCGGTCTTCTTGGGGCACAGTGACCTGTGCTGTGCCTGTTAGTTACCGAGCTTGTTTTTTGAGGCAGTTATGCAATAGCTAGATGTTCGCCATCTGGTCTGGTTGCATGTTTTTGATACAGACCTGAACTCAAGTTTCAACCGCAAAAAACAGTACCGTCTCCTTCCACAAGATAAAGGACAGTAGGTCGTGAAAAGGACAGAAAACCTATTGATTGGGAACAAACAGGAACGCCCCATATCCCACCTGAGCCTATCATTAACATACAGTAGTTTGAAACAGTGGGACAGTCAGTGTAGGGGGGGGGTTGCTATAGAAAAGCTTATGCTGCACATATTTTTTCATATATTTGATAAATTAGGGAATTGTTTTCAGATGTCATAGTAATTTAATTTTTTTAAACAAATCAGTGGGGCTTCTATGAAACAAATGGTGTCTAAGAATTAAATTCAGAATACTTAGTTCATCTCAGAGGGCAATTTATTTAAAACTCCAATAAGAATTATACAGAATTATAACAAATTTTTAGGGTTTTTCTTCTCACTCCTTGATTGCTCATGTCTCCGGTGAGTTTTTATGTTGCTTCATCTCCATCACTTGTGTGGTGGTCTTTCTTATCCTGCTTGTAACTTCCAAACTTCAGGCTGTGAGCAGAGCATAACACACCAACAATACTGCCCTCTGTGGGTGAAATTTAGTATAAGATCTCCTGAGGGAAAGAAAGATGCTGGGCCAGTACCATCAAGAAGGTTTTTAATTATCTGTAATGAACATTATTAACAAAAATCCTGTGTAATCTTAACTGATTAAAACAAACTGTTAATGCAATTGAAAAGCTATCAAATAAGAGTAACAGCTTGCAGAGCCTGTTAGTCAAGTGCATAACATCCTGGCATCAGTTTACAATTACAGTTTACATCTGAGGTCAAGAACAAGAAAATAAAAAATAAGTAACAATTAATAAAAAAGAAATGGCAGTAAAACCGTTATATTCAAATATTTTACACTTTTCTGTGACCCAGTCATAACCTACATGTATATCTCATGCCAGAAAACAATGTGTTTAACGGTTTCACAGGAGTAAAAGGGATAAAACCAATAATCACTGACAAAGTGCTGCAGTCAAGTGTGCCCATTAGAACTATATTTATATTTTCTGGATGGTACAGCTCATGCCCAAGTGAGCATCACCACACTTTGTCAGTCTGGTGACTGATGAAAGAAACACAAGGGATGTTTGAGCATAACAGGCACATAAAGCACTTCATGCACTCCACTATGAATGAAGCACTATGAACAATGTTAACAGTGCTGGATGAGATCCTACAAACACTGACTGGCTGAAAGGATTCAAACAGCTTCTGCAGTCCATCAGAGACTGAGGAAGGAGGTGGGAAGGGAGAGCGAGGGAAAGAGTGAACGTTTTATTAATGAATTGGACGCCGTGCGAAGTGTGGAGCCAAAAGAAACTCTCTTGGTATTTTTTGGAGGGGGCATGAAATGCCATATGGGAATGTTTTTGCTAATGGAAGTGTGCCTGAGTATAGTATGAATTTTTCCAGCTGTCTGTGTAAATTCTGGTGCCAGTCTGCATCACTACCTTTCCCAGTGAACACGGTGTGTTTCATGCAATTTCTTTGTCTTCTCAGCACTAATAACAAAGGTTTAATAGTCGAACATGTTAAAATGATAATCGCATGCAACTTAATTAGTCACAGCTGCTGCCACTGCAGATGTGTGCGTGTGCTGTCCATCAGATTGAACAGCGGTCGCACTCCCACTCAAGATTTGCCAGTGCCCATTAATTTCTTTTAATCAGGGTTGTGATTCACTTTTTCTGTGTAGAGAATCTCGATTTGACGGATTAGCGGATTTATTGACTTCCACTAGACACGCTACAGTTACATTAGTTCCATGTGTTCAAGGCATGAAGAGCCGATGACAATAGCTCAAAGGATAAAAAGCAATAATAACAATAATAAAATTCACACATTCCTTATTAAAGAAATGGCCAAGGAAAGACGTGTATCAGCTTGTGTCATGCTACTCCAAGGGACACACAGTGAAAATAAAATAAATCACAGTATGTTTTATGTTTAATGAAAATAAAGTATTGTTGATTTACTCCAAAAACCAAAGTAGTTAACTTGAAATTTATCCCTCCAACGAGAAGGTAAGATTAAAAAACAGACAAGCCATTACAACAGCTGCATTTTCATTCAAGATATCAAAGACTGTGCTGCAGAAGTAAGTTGCCTCCACAGAGACTTACAGCATGTTTGAAATTAATGCTTTTACCAACAACTCTGCAACCTTAACTTTAAATCAAGGACCATAATTCAAGCTGCTTTTTTGCTGTCTGTTCTGAGTGTACTTTTGCTTTTATGTACATGTGAAGGAATTTGTCTGCATATCCATGTGCACATTACATCTCGTTTGCTGGAAAATCACAGGAAATGGTGTCTAATCATGACAAACATTATGGAAATTAGCACTTAGGGAAAAACATTAAAGCATAGCATGACCTTCCAGTATCCGAAAACCACATTCACATACCCAGTTGTGTGTGGCCATTCATTGCCACCGTGGAAAATGCAGCGTAAGCAGTGTGAAGCACAGCGGAGGTTAGTAGGCTACATATTTTTTTTGTTACATGTCATGGCTGTAGAAAGTGGCGGAGAAAGTTTTTTGATGTCTGAGTTAGTCAGCAGCCTCAGGAAGGGTGAGTTTGGCCGAAAGGCGACTAGTTACTGGAATCGGGGGATGTTGTTCCTTACTCAGTCATAAGTGTGCACATTCACCTGTTGAATCATGTTAAGACTCACGCAAATTTAGACAAGAGACACTTTCTCATCCTTCCTGAACATAAATCAGAAATTATCACATTTTTCTCTCTGTGCTTCTTTCACATAGTCACAAAATAGGCTACATAAAGCTATTATGGTCCAATCTGTACCTGATATGCCCTCATGATGGCACCAAATCCCAAACATAAACACAGCAGAGCAGGAATCAAGTCAACAATACATAAATACACAAGAAGCAGAGTTTATGTGAGCCACAGCAGAATAACAAGATGCTTTAGTTCTCATCATTAAAGAAGCAACTCAAAGCTGATGAAGCAAATCAGCTTGGAAATCATCCCTGTTAGGAAAAATGATGCAGCCGCGTGATGATTACCACAGCAGCTTTTACAATCATCTTCATGATCTACTGGATGACTAACAGTCTCTCAGAGCCAGCCGGGATCATCTGCTGACTTCACATGTGGGCTTTTTAGCTTATTGCAAACAGGACGTTTAATAGCCGTGCCAATCATCACCAGGCCCTGAGTAAACCACACTGATAGATAGTCTATTCTCCACGAGACCACACCAGTCTTGATTGCCTTTGTTCATCAGCTAATCCAAAATGCAGACTGATGTTTTATTTCTGCAGTGTTTGGTGAGGAGACAGGCCACCCTCTTTTCAAACAGTGTTTAACTTCACACTGGCTGTTAAACACTGAAGCTGTGAGAAACTGTATTGATGTGGGCGACTTCCTGACGCAGCCAAACACGCACAGAGATGCACTTCTATTATCTTTATTTTGAGGGTGCACAACAGTTTTGCAGGCCTTGAAACAAACAAGACAGAGCTCTTCTTATTTGGAATTACTGCTTTTACATGCGTCTACATTTATAATGTTTCATAGAGCACAAAAAGCAAATCTAGACTATAAACCAAATTTGTCAGTTACATAGTGCACCTTTCTTGTAATGTCACTTTTGAATTATTTTAAATGACCACAAAGCTACTGAAAGCAGGGTGTTCCAATCTTCAAAAGTAACCAAAAAATCTACACAAAGTCGTCCTCATCTGTTCTGCATCAGGAACAGCGAAAACACCGGCCTCTGCTCTGAGGTTTGCGGGGCCCTCTATGGCTGTGAGTGAGCCATTCAGGAGTCACCCTGGGTAAATATTACAGGTCATTTCCATTTAAAGTTTTTCTTTTTCCTTGCAGGATGTCATGCTGCTGTTTTTGTAAAGCATGTGTGTTGCTGAGATATAATATTGGCACAGGAGCTTTCAGGGCCAAGTAGTGTAAATCCTTTCCTTCTGATCCTTCTGATAAGTGACAGAATTTTTATGCAAACAGTAAAACTTAGAAACAAATTTTAACAAGATTTTACACATTCTGTAGATTTTTATATTTTCTATTTTTGGCTATGTGCGATTAAGCGCACAGAATGTAAATTCTGCCACTAGGGGTCTCTTGATCAAAACAGTGAAAATAAAGGTGTAGTTTAAGGATGTTGTGATGTAGCGTGGGGTCACTGGAGTCACTGTCACTGCTTAACAGTCATCATTTGCTGATCAAAGTCCTTTTGAGTCAGGAACATAACATTTCAATGTTCCAGGCTATGCAGTGTGTTAAAGTTTTAATTACATCATGCCTAATCACTCACTGATGAATTATCTGGTGTTTCAGTGTTTCCCAGGATGTTACAGCAACTAGAAGAGTTCAGAGGGATATGGGGCCATTGACAGGGAACCCGGATGAAGAGTGCCATTATTTAGAATAAAATTCCAGATTTTCTAGATTGTGGTAAACATCCGCAATAATGTTATAATGTAATGTACACCTCTACAAAATATTTTAAATATGCCAAGATGACTTTTTAATGGGTGAATGTTCAATATTTTAGCTGTAAACACAATACTTAACCATGTTGAGGCTCATTAATAGTAATAAAGTTTGATTCAAACTTAACCCATAGGTCTTTAAAGCATGAAACAGTTAAGGAGGAACGCTGACCAACAACTGACAGAGTAGCTCAGCTGTCATCACATGACCTCACTGAACTAACTCCATGATAACCTGAGCGATCTCTTTCCGATGATGAAAACCATGCAATACAGCTGAAAGCCCTGGTAAAGGTAGTAAGTGGAATTAGATTTACGATTATTGACTAAAGAATAAATACGCAGTCTATTTATATGGCTAAACACTTTGGAATAATTGCTATTCATAGACCTTGACATTTTTTTTAATAGACTGTTAAATATTAGTTCTTAGCTCTAACTAGTTCACAAGTAACACAATCAATCCAAACCAAAAAATGACAGCCTGAACCCTCAGGCCTTAACCGAAAGTTGCATTTTACTTTTAAATCTCAACTGACAGCCCGATAATAATGTTTCTTGGCAGAGTTGATGAATTAAAAATGTGATAAGTATTAATATTGATGGGTGTTGAACATGATATTGCAGTAGTTGTTCTCTCCCACGGAGGAATTACTAATTCAGGAGGCTTTTGCAATTTTGGAAGCATTCAATGTTCCCATGTGTGCCAGAGATGTTATTAATCCTTCCTGAATTTATTTTGTTTTTTCAGCTACCTGTACTTGGCAAAAAACACCGTAGCTTGTTAAAAACCCACACGCATGAACAATGTACATTTGCACAATGGGACACACACACGCACACTCACACATGGCCACATTAGCAAGCTGTGATCAGAAGTGTTTGCGTTAGTTGCCAAGATTGGTGTTTTACAGCTGTATTTGTTCCTGAATCTGCTGGTTTATGGTGCACTCCGGGTCACGCACTACATCTAAACACTGCCAAAGTAAAAAGGGGGCTTGCATGTACCCCCTCACCTCAACCCTGCCACACACACGGGAGTAAGAGGCCTGCCCACACACACTAAGCAGGACACAACCCACTTCAAAGCAAACACACTAATCCCACCAGGAAACAGGGGATCCATTGGCCAAATCATGAAAGGAGAGAGAGAAAACGCATATGAAATAAAAATAAATAAGAGCTATCTATGGTTTATGCCAGCTGTAGTTAATCAGCAGTTAATGAGAGTCAGCATTCTTCTCCAAACTTTGTTTTTTTCCCGAGGTGACATCTTAAGAGGCTGTTAAGGCGATTTGTCCTCAAAAAAAGATTTGTGGGATCTGTGAGCTCATGTTTGAACTATCTCTAATGAGAGTAAAAACAATCTATAATACTGAACTATTTTTCTCAAATTAAGATGTAGTATTTCATCTCACAATGAGCACAAATGAAAGAAATTATCCAGGCCTCTAAAAATATTAATATCCAGCTGAGATTTATTGTCATGAGGGAGGTAAAAAACACAAAATGTGACTTTTCAAAGTGCATACGTGTACATATTTATATGCAGAGTCGAGGAAAAAGGCATGATGAACAAAGGCAGTTGACCAGGATCATTGACAAGATACTTGAATCTGGTGGTTTCTTTGAAAACCAGCATTTCAATGCAATGTTTTGGATCTCACAGGACCTCCAACATATTGTGTATTCTGACGAATCCTTTTTTCAAATCGAGCATCTCCTTTGATCCTTTTGTATGTCACGGTGTTCTTTGAAACTCTTCTAACGAACCCATAATTTTTTCGCAGTGAGCCCGAAAGCCCCTGAGCTAACCTCAGAGCTTTCAAGACGTTTGAGCACTGTGGGATCATGGTGGGTTTGGTTCACAGAGGGGAGCTGGGCAGCCACCTGGTGGGGCTGTGGGAGAGGGGAAACAGACTGTAATCAAACACGCCGCCGCAGAAACACAAAGCCGTTCACTGGGTTTATGAGGCAGTCACATCCAGTCAACCACTAACAATGAAAGAGGAAACACCTTTTTTCAGACCTTCCATGCTGTTCTTTGTCTTAAAAAACATGTTTTACTCATGGTTCTCTCTGTTATTATACTGCAGTGACTTCAACAGGGTTAATGAGTTGGATTTCATTTTTGTGGCGACATTAAAAAGCAGATATGTATTTATTTTTCTGAATTAAATACGAGCACGGTACTAATCAGCACTGTTCTTAAAATGCTTTCACACACACACACACACAGATGCTCTTGTTTTTGTCTGTGGTCTCTTGTCTGAGCTCCTTGGTAACTTTAACATTATTCAGCCTTATGAGAACCATTAAGCTGACTGCACTGTGTGAAGTCCAGTCTTCTTTGGTGTGGAGATTTCCATTACGCTGGTCAGCTGGAACTGTTGGGAAATACTTGCTAGCTAAAAAGAGGAAAGGAAAGTTTGAAGAAAGAATGAGGACAAATAAACAATGGCAAAGACAGAGGCATCGGTAACTTTGAAATATGGGAGTTTAAAGTTCTATGTGAATCTGACTGAGTGTTTTTCAGTCTTGGATGCATCCCAGCTGCAGAGAAAATACATGACTTCAACAACAGTAGGAGTAGCTCTGGATGCTGTATCATGAAGATGAGTAATTAAAACAGCAGGAAATTATTTGGCAAGGACAGAAAATGGCAACTACACTTAAAATCAACATTTACTCCTGTACGACCACTCAGATGATATACTCCTTTGTGCTCTGTAGCCTTTTTCTTTTCCTTAAATCCAAAGTTGCATTAAGTAATGTGCCCAAGATGCCAAGAATGTGTCTGTTTACTAGGCAACAGCACAATACGAGCCTCACTGGAGCATTTGTCTTAAAGGATCATGTCTATATTTATGTTAAACAGACCACTGACAGGCCCAGTGTGATTACAGGCACTTACAACCATTAACAAGCAAGGACACAACTGCATAGATATACATCCTACTTTCCCTCGGACAGATAAATGAACCACTTATTACATTCTTTCTTAATCTCCATATATTTATTAAGTTCTGAGAAAATCTGCTCAACACAAAAAAAAGATGCTAGAAACCACAGAACAGCTGCATTGCTTTGAATTGTGTAAGACCTCAACTCTTGCACCAAGAATACACCACTATTACCCCACCCTCACCTCTATCACCCACTCTGTGCCCCCAGCTGTAACAGCGGTGCAGCAGGCCAGATGTGTGGGACACAGAGGTGCAGAAAGATCCTATCCAGCCACCCCTGACATTCCCAGGTCCATTAGGTCCTCATGTTTCCAAGCCGGCCCTCATCCCCAGTGCCAGCCTCCACGTGATGGAGACCTAGTAGACAGACTGCTGTCACGGTCGACGCTCTGTGGCGGCTAGCTTAAATGATTTAAAAGGTGATTTTTCTGCATATGCACGTGTGTGAAGATGCCTGCACAGTCTCCTGACATCTATTTTTATTATCTATTTCTAACTGCAGTATTTTTTCGCCCATTCTTTCTTTGCCTGTGCAGCATTTCTTTCATTCTTTCACACACACACACACACACACACACTCAACACATGCACACTGACATTCTGTTAGGGTATATGTTGCTCTAGAGACATATTGGTCTTTTTCGGCGATGAAGTTGTCCCGTAAATTTGTGGTTCACATGCACACAAACTCACTAGAGATGAATGTAAAGTATCAAACTGCGGTTCATACACTCTCAGTCTGCTAACGTGCATGCTTACATTGTTCTACAATGCAATGAGAGGAATATTATGTTGATCTACAAGTGTTTCTAGAGGCAGATTACTACACTGTGTTTTGCTAAGTTTTATAAAAACACAAAATCTCATACATCTGAACTTTCTGATGAGTGCATTAAAATGTAAACTGGTTTCATGGGATTTTATTAATATGCAGTATCCTCCCTTGATGTCAACGTAATGGAAATTCCATTGTGATATTTACTTTAATAATGGTATTTTTCCATGTGTGCTGGGGCATATCTGTTGGAGTTTGTGCAATCAGTCACACGGCAGAATAGGTCCATTCCTCTTGGGCTCTCCCCCCTGAAATGTGCAGAGAGAAAGATAGATGCTTCTAGTCCTTTTAAGCCATTAAGAGGGTGAGCAAACATCCCCTTGAAACCCTTAAAAATGACAAGACCATCTCTCCCCCTGCAAAAAAAGCAAATAACCTCTCCTGCTCTTCCTTTCTTTCCTCATCTTTGCTGTTTTTGTCTCCTAATTTCAGCTACGACATCTTAGAGATGATAGCACACGCAGCAAAAGCCAGTTGTTGACCCCTGCCTCCTAGCTGCTGTTGAAGTGATTGCAAAGAGAGAAACTGACAGCACTGACATCTGTCTGCAGACACAGGATGCTGTGTTAATGGTTTTTAAATTGTTCAGACCAGGAAATCAACAACAAATCTAAAAGAAGAAAAAAATCAATCACCATCACTTTATAGGCCAAAAAATACAAATATACAGGAATTCAGCGGCACTAGCGCAACGGCATTTACAGGCTGACAGAGTTCATTAAGTTACCTCTGATGGAGGACGGCAGGACCTTAAATACAAGCTCCCCTGGAAGTCAATTTCTCAAGAGGGTTAATTTATAGAGGGCTTATGAGGATTTAGGTATGCAGGGGGCCACCATAAGACTACTCATTAAAAAGAACTTAACTGTCAAATCTATTAAAATAAGAGGCCAACAATAGGCAGACTCATTCCAGAAATTCTCCACTTCCAAAACTGTGACCTCTGTACTCATGTCACCATGTCTGCCTCTGTCTGTCTTTCCTGCATGGATTTCAGGGTGAGCACATTCATAACCTTCCCCGCCCTAATCATGAAGTGAAAGCAAGTCTTTGGCACAGTAGGTTGTCGTTACCCTGAAGTGCGTTTTACAGGTCAGATGTGAGCGCTCGACCCACCTGCTTTTTCTCCCTCTTGCAGATTTTTACACTTTCTCGGTTTTCTCGTCCTCTCACTCTTGTATTCATTCCAAAGCCATTTCATGTTTTATCCCCCCGACTCCTTTAGGAAACAGTGTGTGCAGATGATCCAGAAAAGCTTCTAGTGGATGAGGAATTGTTGCATTTTTGGACCATTACACAATGATTCTGACATGTTTGGATTGAGAGAACCAAATGTGACAGTGTAAAATGGAAAAATTGAGAAATGGTATCACACTGAGAGTTGTCATTGAATCCTTTTTGGGCGTTTAGGCAGAGAGCGAGGATTTAACCAAACATTTTTATTTGAAAAGAGATATATGTTTCGAATTGCATGTCTAGAAAAATAGCACAAAAAAAAAAGTTGATGTGTTATTGTATGTAGAAATATATATTACATCTTTGGAACACATTTAAGAAAAACATGGCAAACTCCATGAATCTTTTCTGATATATACTGCTTATAAACAATTTTACTTACTGTCTCTATTTATCAGACTCTAACTGCTAGAAATGTGTCAACTGGCCAAAATCAGAGTATTTACCATATGACATCAAAATAAACACAACAATCACAAAATACCCTCTCACAAACCTTACACACATATGATTTATTGCATTCTCTAACCTCAAGCCCAAAACCTAAGCCATCACAATAACAATCAGTAAACCATGACCTTTACTTTACCTCGACCACAACAAAATCATACTACTGACATTAACCCTTACTCCCTTTCTCAGTGCTGCAACTGCCTTTTTAAGGAGTGAAATGTCCTTCCTTTACAAAAATATCTCCCTCCCCAGGTCTAAAACTCAAACTGGAGGTTACAAAATAAAATCTCATACACAAACTTACTTGGGCCACTTTTTGGAAAATTACATAGACTTTTATTTGTTTTCAAATAGCTGTACCCTGAAGGCATAGATTATACTCTCAAATGGATGCGCACATAGCCGGCTGTAAACACCACAGACGTGTTCTGTTTACACAACTTTCGTGAGTACACTTGAAAGTTTGCATTCCACACATGCGTAGTGGATTGGAGTCTACAAGATCAGCCAATTAGAGGTACGCAGATGTCAGCGAAAGTGTATGTGTAAGAGCCTCTGGTGACGAAAATGATGTCACATGGACCCACTTGAGAAAGTCTCATCATGACCTCAACCGCAACCCTCGGCTTGCCAGGGTTCAAACTTTTGAATCCATCTTCAAAAGGGGCAAAAGTAACTGCAACAAGTTAACAATTCTCTGTGATATCTTTCACAACCCTGACACTAACCTTAACCACTGACCCCAAATCAGCTGTTTTCAAGTTGAAAACATGGCTTTTTTTGACTCCAATTGTACAAGTCGCCCCCAATTAACTGGTCTTAAGTCTGAAATGTGTTCCCAAAAGTAGCCTAAACACACACACACACACACAGCTGCATTCGAGATAGCAGATCAGAAGACATTGTAACCTTATATGGTCATGGTGTAATTTTCTCTCTCGGAGCTGCTGGCTGGACAAAATCTCAGCGTGTTTACAGAGTTTATGAAAACCTGTGAACTTGGGTTAGCAGAGGACTTTGAGGAGAAAGAGACACCAGAGCTGCTTTTCCATGTGAATTTGCGTGCTGTGATGATTGCACAACTGCCAAGTGTCATTGCAGTGCAGGATTATAGTTATACACAGCTGATCCAAACCTGTGTTGTGTCCTTACTGAACTCATGGTGAGCTCCTCTCACCATGAGCTCAATTAGAAAATTGCTAACATAACTCAACAAACAAATTCAACATTTTTTGTGATTTTGGCATGTTGGAGACCTTCTGCCTGAGTCAGGGCTGCTGCCAGTGTCTAAATCCTCCCAACCATCCTCTTCAACCTGCCATGAAGGTTTAACTGTATCCTGAATTATGGTATTGTTATTTTTACTTTCTTCTCTGTAATTTTCTATGAGCTCAGAATTTCTTCCTTCCTCTTCATCCTCTGAAACTTCGCAAAGACGGTATGGGAACTGAACAAACTGTGGAGATTAAACCAATCAAAACTAGCCATGAAACTGGAGTGATCCCCACATTCTCTTACAAATCCTTATCCTACTAAGAAAAAAAAAAAAAAGTTCAAGAAAACAGCCTCAACTTTATTCTGGGCGAGTGCAGCTTAACTTTGCTCATCGTGACGGCTCCGAGCCTTTCATTGTGGCTTACTGTGAAAGCTGCTCATCTAAGTAGCTTTCACTGCTGAAGTTACTCAGACATCTGTCCTTCACAGCTAAGAAACATATTCAGCTCAGTGTTTATTGTGCCCTCTAGTCACATCCACCACATCCACAGTATATGCACATTATATTTAGGGTAAACCAGAAAAGGGTCTTACCATAGTATATCAATCTGTGGAAGCTTAGGAGCCAGTTTAATACCTTTGACTGTTTGAAGCTCAGCTAGATTTAGACTGCCAGCGTTCACATACAGCAAAAAGGTTTTTTTATCCTGAATTATAACCAGGATGTACCAAGTAAACTTCAATGTCCTCTGTTAAAACCCTCTCCGTGAACTCTTTCTGTCTCTTCCTTGCTGTCATTCTTGGTAATGCCTCCAAGAGTCAAAAGGCATAAATCTGAATATTCAAGATCATCAGCCATAGACAAGTTTTTTTTTTTCCATTTGACAAACTTGTTGACTGTGAAAGTTTCTTTTCAAATGAAAGGATTTATGTTTCTCGGGGCTTTCCGTTTGTTCTTGCACATCAGCACCAGTGAATATTTTTAAGTTGGGAACTGAGATCATTCTTCATCCTCTTTCTGTCCAGTTTTTTTTCGAGTTTGATAAATGCATCATAGGAGACACAAGCACAGACACGAAAAGATGTACTTGTTGGTGACAGATACAACATGTGTGATGCACAAGTAACAATAACTGCAAGTTTTTCCTTCCCAAAAGGCTGAATGTCATAAAATATTAAAAACATGTTATGCTTTGTTGAGACAATCTTGGCAAAAACATTTCTCCCATATTTGCTATGAATGCGTGTCAGGATTGGAAGATTACATGTGTGTGCACAGAGGCAGGCACACACATACACACATATTCATACTACACACAAGAAGCATATTCCACATGTTTCACTACACCCCTAATTTACTATCTCCTGTCTGCATGACTGTGCACTGCATTCTCATCTCTTCTCGCCAAGCCCATATTTTTGGCTTATTAAAATATAAAAAACTTTTTGTTAAATAAAATTGCATTTTGCTGCTCGTCGTCATGCGGAAAAGAAGGCCAGCATATGTTAGACAAATAAAATCACATAGCAAGAAAGCATATCATGAAACACAAATGGGCTGGCGAAACAGTTACAATTCTGACTTTTTCCTCTACTCCGGATCAAGTTTTCACATTGTCTTGGCTAACATGTTTATTTCACATAGTCTCATGCCAACTGAAGAGGCTGCGGATGATTACAACCCAAACAGTGAAGAGTCGATTTCTTGTATGTGGAAACTGCTTAGTGCAGGATCTGGAAGATGTAATATGATGTGTGTCTGTTTTATGTTTGACAAAACGACAAACGGCTTCAAGGAAACGCTAATCTAACATTTTGATGTTATTATGATATCCTGATCTGATATTTTCCTGATACGCAGTTTCTTCTTTCTGCAGAGATTATCCTGCAAAGTGAATGCAACCTTTGTGATGAGAAAGGTCAGGTGTTTGAGGCCTCTCCTGGTATCTTGTGTTGAAAAAAAGAGGACATACTAGGGCAGAATTTCCTCTTTCCAGTCATGCTGCATTTTGAACTTCGAGGCTTTTAATGCTTTTTTCTGACTTTCTGCACATTTTATACGTAAATTAGTTCCATGAGGCATCAGCTTACCATCCTAGTTTGTTTTCTTTTCTCTCATAGTCAATCATCCTTGAAGCCTCTCTCATGCCTCTTAAGCACTTTGTATTTTGACCTCTGACCTCTATACTCACATCACGCAGTCCTTGTTCCCGAGGGGAA
>JAPZDZ010000006.1:12622879-12633299 GCA_029783805.1 Acanthurus tennentii | reverse complement strand
AGCAGTTTAGCCTCAAACTGTTTCTCATCTCCTTTACATTGATCTCAAAGTTTACAAGTGATTGGTTTTACTGATAAAAAAGGATAAACCACATTCCATTTACATCGTCTCATCAATAATACTTGTCTCTGTCATGGCCAATGACTGGTTATCTGTCCTCCGATGACTATACACAGAAATACACACACAAACATGGGAGATTCGAGGAGATTATTTATCGTTTGTTTACATATAAAGCATTACATAGCTCAGACTCATTCACTGATGACATGAGAGATGACCTTAAACCACTGCTTTTCCAGCCTGCAGCACACTTACAAACACTCCACTCAGCTCGGGCTCCACATGATTTACTTGGACGCATAAACACAGAATGAGCTTAAACCCAAACAAGCATGCTCATATAGGCTTACTGTATGCACTGCACACACACACATACAGCACATGCAGGTAACTTCCAATGCAACTAACTGCATGGAAACAGAGCTGACCTCAGGTTACGATGGGTGTTAAATGACAACTGGGCATGAGAGACTGGAAGTTGGACCCGAATGTTGGTACAACTTTATGACAGGAGCAACATGATAGGTTGTTTTTTATGAGAAAGCAGTAGGAAGCTGGGCAGAGGGAAAAAGAGGAGATTAAAAATTTACTTTTTTTTTAAGTAAAACAGGATTGCGAGAAAACTTAGATCTTATTTTTTTTTAGTTTTAGATGTAATATCTGTGAGTTATCTCTCTGATTAAGTCTAACAAGGCAAGAAACATAAGCAGTCCGATGGGTCAGACAAGGTTTAAACAGTCATCTGAGGTTGTCCAAGCGTGCTCGTAAAAGAAAACAAAAGCAAGCGATTCAACTATGAAAACACTTGGTCAACAAACCTCATTTCAATAGTGTTTTTCAATTCTTTTGACCACTGAAAGGGTTTTAGATCACAGATCAGCACTTACTAATTCAAAAACACATTCATACACTGATGGAAGAGCCGTTGGGAGCAATTTGGGGGTTTAATAACTTGCCCAGGGACACTTGATATGCAGGCTGGAGGAGACAGGGATCAAACCACCAACCTTCCTAATTGAGGACGATCCACACTACCTCCTACCTCTGTCTCTGGCTATGTCCAAGTGTTTTCCAATATTTGCGGCAAGCCTCTTAACCTGCGTGACCCTGTGACGCCCTCCAGCAGGGACTCAGAAACACAAGCCCACATCCATCTTCTCAAAGCTTGTGAGACATTTTCTCCACCTTGTCAAGAGCCCAGTTCAATTTGTGATTTCTCAACCTTTTTCCTCATTTCTTTCACATTCACTGTTGTAAATCCCGTGTTAACAACACACCACAGCGGCCTTCATTGTGCTGCACGTTCTTTGAGATGCCAACATTTAGCAGTCAAAAAAAAAAATTTTTTACTGATGCCAATGCATGACATCCTCTACAAAATAAGTTTACACAGGCATTAAAGCCATGAAACCTAATAAGCAACTAAATTACCCTGCGATCTCTCAGTCCAAGAAAAACTGGAGTTTCGAGAGGAGACGTTTCGTCCTAAAAGCTGGTTGCCTTTAATTTCCTTCTGTGTGTGCACACTATGTGGAAGAAGACAGAGCTGACAGATGGCTTAAGGTCCAAACTCACCAGCTTATTCAAGTAGTGGGCCTCAGACCCCTCTCTAACCCCGGTCTCTGCCCCAGGCCCAGGCCTTAACCCAATCAGAGGGATGGATAAACCAGACACACATATGTGGATGTTTACATACATCTGCTAAACCAATCCCTTAAGGGAGAAAAGATTGAGAAGATGAGACGGACAGAGAAATAGATTGACATGAGGCTTGGAACAAACTAAGACCAAAGCAATTGAGAAATTATTAATTCATAAGCACTTTCTCCCTCAAGTTTTCTACCATCCCTACTAAGATCAAAGTCCTTTCCTCTCTTTATCCCTTCTTCTATCCTCTGCGTCCCTGCAGCAGTTATTTGCTGCAAATTCAGCCCAATAATTAGACTAATTTCCTCTCAGCTGACTCACCCCAGAGGTGGTCAGTCATAAACTGTATGCCAGATGGAGAATACAGTGCTGGAGTGCTGAGATCATTGTTGATAATTCACTTTTTCCCACCATTTCTATACATGAACAGTAACACTGAGTGATGGAACATGTGGGAGTGTTCGTGTGGCTTCGTGTGATTGCTTCCAAGTGTGCGAGTGAAAAAGCATAAGAGAAAGTGGAGCAAAGATGGAGGAAATATTCAGCTTTTTTTAAAAATATTTTTTTAATATATTTAAAGGGTCCTTTTTTTCATTAAAAAATAAACCAATGCACAGAAAAATGATTAATTCAAATCATACCCAGTGGAAAAATGGACGTGGTTGAGTGTGGAAAAAATTAGCAGAACAGTGAAATACCGGCATCACAAAACCAGCGGCAAATACAGATATGCAGCACCCTTAGTTGATATGCAGCCAACATCCAGCTCCACTCCAGTCCACATTCTTCATCACAGAGAAATTAGGCAGGCAATGCTACGCTGCTAACTTTACCGTGACCAAAATGGTCCGAGGAGATGGAGTGAAAAGGAAAGGTGGGGAGGGGGCTGAGGATGGAGGGGAAGTGCCTCGTGTGATTCCAGTAGCTGTAATTGATCAGGACATTGGAGTGAGGCTGAGGGGGGGCACTGGAGTTAAAAAACAGGGAGGAGCAGGTTACATGAGCTCCTGACCTCAGCCTCAGAGACCCTGCAGGGAAATACTACACAGTCCCATGTGTGTACAAAGAGAACTTGACGTTTACTGCATGTATAAACACGCCGTATACTTTACCGTATACTGTGGTTTCGTTATTGATGCACATGTATATCAGCGCACAGTTACGATAGGGCAGAGAGAGTGAGGGAGAAGAGCAAAATAAGGGGAAAAAAGAAGATATCCAGAGATGCAGACAGGACTATTTGAGATCTATTCACGGTAAATCATATTAATAGTTCTCTTTGAAAATTCCCACGAGAGAGGACCAGCAGAGAGACGTCGCTGGCCAGCTTAATAGCACAGATTAAATCTCTATAGCTAGACTATAAACGGACGTCCCTGTGTTTCCATAGGTCTGCCGTAGCCTGCGTCTCACATTACATCTGTCCTGGCTCTGTGGTTTGCCAACTAACCAGACTTGACTTCTAAGACCTGTCTCTCCTAGGTGGCGTTCAAATCAGAGCAAAGGTAACAAAACTTGGGTCCAGACGTCAAGGCTGTGTAGATTGAGGGGCCACAAAGGGTCCACAATCATATGATTAAAAGTCTGTAACATGCATTTCAATTTCTGAGATTAGGACAATGACACAACCTAGACGGATATCTGTTTTAATTGTTTTGGTGCTGCTGTTATCTCTTCAGAGGATTTCCTCAGCTTTTACATTCAGTGCAGTTGCTCCAGTCAGACCAGCTGGTCATGTGATGCAAAGAGGCCCAAACACTTATGAATAATACAATTTTTACAAAAGAAAGAGCTGAAAATCAATTTAAAAAATGAAGAAATGACATTTCAGGTGCGAATAAAATTGAAAACTCATTGAATCATGTAGAATTAATCAGCTCGGTCATGTACATGTGCAATGGACTCAAAACATAGGACAACATCATGAACACTGTATATTCATCTCTTAACAGTTTTAACACTTTATGAGGGCAAAGATAAATGATAACCAAATACATTACAGTAATTTACCACAGTAGTTCAACTAAAAAGTAAAATCAGTTTCTTGTGGCACTATATGAAATTAATAGCTAAATGCAAATTCATCTCTCCATCTGTCTCTCTCTGGTCACTTGCTAGCCACATTCACTAACTGCAGGCCCTTAACTTCTATAAATCTGGAGCCATGAACAAAGAAGTTTCCATAGTCTTCCATAAATGCTGACTGCAATGTCAGGTAAAATTTCCGCTAAACTCTCCATATATCTGCATGATATCTTATATCCTACATCCTACTGTCATAAACAGTACACGAGTTACCATAAAGACACTAAACCTACATGTCAGTCAAAACTTTACTCTGCATTTTTTCATGTTTCTCTTCGCGTGCACTGAAGTATGCCCTGTCCGTCCAGCATGAATATGAATTTGGTTGGAAGTTGCGGCTGAGCCTCGAGGATGGAGCTGTCAGCTGTAATTCTGCCACAGGTGCTGGGACGTAAATGTACCTTTGTCTTTCACACCTGAGAAACCTCAGTGCATCTGACAAAGTCATCCTGTTTTGCCCAGCTGAGCCCAACCAACCCCTGGCTTAGCAGAGAACACATGGGGAACCCCACCCCTTTTCTCTTACTGTGTTTTTATTTTTTTTCTCTTTTAAAAGTGGGAGAGACTGATGGCTTAACCAGGCCGCATGTTTACGCCCCCGATCCAGGTCTCGCATACCCGCTTTTTCATCGTTCCACCCAACAGTGGAATCTGAAAGAGTCTCAGCCAGGGGACAACCCCGACAGACGGAGGAGTCCGAGCTGTGGCATTTCTGGTACCACAGTTAAAGCACTTCAGAAGCCAGCTGTGTATGTGTGTGTGTGTGTGTGTGTGTGTGTGTGTGTGTGCGCGCATGTGTGTGTGTGTTTTATATTTTATATGTGTGCACACTCCAGCCAGTGTGACCTCTGAATGAACGTGATTATACAAGCCTCTATATTTGTGAGTCTGGATGCACATGTGTGTCTATATGTGTGTGTGTGTGTGTGTGTGTGTAAAGGTCAGCAGTGTCGGCGGTGCACAGTGAGCGCATACATACAAAAATGAGTGAATGACTGATTTATTAGGTGTATAATTGCCACAGCTCTCCTCTATCTTGGCTGTAGATCTCTGTTGGATGTTCAGTTTGTGTGTGGGTGTCTGGGTGTGTGTGTGTGTGTGTGTGTGTGTGCATTGGTGTGCGCATGTGTGTATGTGTGTGTTGGAGTGGGCAATGTGCAACATAGCAGGATTAATGGAACACTCAGCACGCTAAGTCTAATGCAGACCACCAGCATTGCGTTCACCTTATATACCGAGAAATTGAAACAGAAATACTGTGAAAAATCTTGTGAATAGATGAATAGACTGTAAGCCCGTTTTCCATCCACCTGTAGGCCTCTCCAGCTCATTTTAGTCTCCCAGTCCTCCTCTCTTTCTCTTTTTTTCTTCGACTTAGTGTTTTTTCAAACTTATTTGAGGATTTAAAACCAAAAAGTTGTATTTTCTATATGCGGATCATCAGGATTTCTTGCTTTTATCCGGGATCTTCCTTTAACACTCCCACTTAAGACACTCCTGCATAATTTTATCTGCTACCCTGGTGACTCAGTGTATCTCATTTAGGACTTCAGCCAAACACTCTCTGGTGTATATCATGCCTCACTGATGTAAGTCTAAAGAAAGAGCTCACAAGAACACACACACACATACACACAAATACACTCTGAGAGGCCCAGAGTGCTGTGCCAGAAAAAGTCATATTCATCAAACCTAACCTTGTGAAAATGTGGATCTGACTATAGTCCTCTAAATCACCGGGATGTAATGGCGGGGGGGAAGAAGAAGCCAAATCACTTTATTACACAGTGCACAGGCTGAGTGGTATTGGAGCCGAGACTGAAACCAAAATGAGATGATATGAAAAAGGGCAGCTAGAAAAATAGAAAGCTTTCCTCCAAAAATAGGAGAACATGTTTTTTTTTTTTGAACAAATGTAAACCGAACTGAAGAATACAACTTACACTCACATGTTCATTGAGAATTTAGCTTTAGAGTCGATACAAAATATGTTTACAGTTTATGTTTTTGAGAATATACTTAAAAAGTAGACTTCACACGTGACAGAGAGGACAATAGCACACATGGACCGGTTATATTGACTTTCTATGGTGACCAAAACTGGATGTATTTGCATGAGACAATGGAGATTTTTCAACTAGCTCTCTGCTGACAAAACTGGGGGTTTTGTAGTGAAACCTTGACAGATTTTTGAGCAAATTTCTGGCAACCAAAGCCAATGTCTCCAGACATTTAGCAGCTATTTTTCTGGCGTCAGAAACTGTTGTTTTTTTTCTAACCGTGTCTCTGGCGACAAAACCAGGTATGTTGAGTCAAACACGGTCTTCTCCTTAACCTAACCAAGATGTTTTTGTGCAAAAACCTAACCAGACCTTAAAAAACAGGTATTTTAATCAAAAGCATGATCTTTTCCTAATCCAAAGCACATGGTTTTTTTCTGTCTAAACCCTAACCAGAGTCTAACCACTGAGATCAAAGTGTAAATGTATGATGTAAGTGTAATTTTCCTCTAGAAAATGTAACAAAACTTTAAGTTTCAACATATCTGCAGTTTGGAAAAACATACAATACCAGCATTAATTTCTGGTAATCAGATTGATTTATTTGTCTTCTATTAACCCAAGATTTTCTCCCTGCAAGCCTTTTCCCTTAGAGAACCTTCACCTGCGTCAGAAACACTAAATGGGCCCCTGATTTGGACTTAAAGCTCAAGTTCAAGTCCTCCTTCCTCTGGGTCTTAAACTAATAAAGATGGCTCTGAATTTCTAGGCCTTAATTATGTGTCTTTGGGGCCGCGATGCAGGAGGACATTAATTAAGCTAAATTATCCTTCCTCGGAAAAACAGCTCGCAGCATTCGTCAAGGAACAAAAAGGAGAATTAGTCCCGCAGCGTGAAATACAGGTGTGCATTGTATGGAGCCGTGGGCAGCCTGGCCAACGCTACAGGGTTCACATCCACGCAGCTATGAGAGGCAGCTGGGGGAAAGGCAAGACTAATGTGTAAAATGGAGGATGTAGTGAGAACAGGATGTGCGCTGTGCAAATAAATATAAAAGAATAAGCACTGGCAGAAAAAAAAAAAAAAAAAAAAGCGCCCACTCCATTCCATGTTGAAGTTTTTTTTTTGCTTCGGAAGCAGGACCCTCCCTCATATTTCAAAGACAGGGCAGGGATAGATGGGGCTTTCTAGTGGCACTCGGGGATTAGAAACACACACACATAAACACACACACACACACATGCTTGTCCTAATATCTACATGCTTGTGAGCAGCACACATGCTTAAACACACACACAAGCAAAAAGACTGAGACAGCCTGTGAGGTGATTGTTACCAGATGGGGGGGGGGGGTCGTCCATCCAGCCTCTCTGTGACAGACAAAAGATTGCACCCACTTTTCCTCATCCTCTACCCACCATGCTTGTGCTTGTGCTTGTGTGTGTGTGCACGCACATATGTGTGTGAGAAAGAGAGATTTTTCAAGCACGTTCAAGTAGTTTTTTTTAAGGGGGAAGGGGCTCCTGTCTGAAATGAATAAAGGCTAAACCCCCAATTTCTCCTCTGGGTGAGCTGGCAGCTGGCGTATGTGCATCCCATTCAAATAGAGTGACATGTTTAATTTGACAATTAAGAAAACAAAGGACTCCATTCGCTGCCGCAGTTGGAGGCTGCGTACGCTGTGTGTGTAAGGGTGTGCGCTTGTCAAGAATCTGTACTGAATTGAGGAAGACAGAGGGGGAAGTATTGTGGATGCAGCAGTTCGAAAAAGCAGGAGCAAACCTAAACCGTCAATTTAGATAAGAAAGAGAAGAAAAGGAGCCGTGAGTAAACGCAGACAGGAACAAAATGAACCTGAATTTGCTTTTCTGCTAATTCAAACCATTAGGCCCAAACCTACTGCTGTGCCAGTCAATCTGGCTCATGCATGGAGTATTTACAGTTGTGTAAAGCAGGGTTAAGCATTACCTCAGTTTACCTCAAAGCAGCGGCAGACCACAGGGATTTAAAGGTGATGCAAATAAAAACCGCACATGTTGTTTCTTTTCAGTTGGCTGAGGCTGGCTCACCACCCGTTAAGACACAGCGTGCGCGTTTGAAAAGTGAGCTGAGTGCTTACGCACGTACACGCATTATTATCTGTCTCACAAATGTGCATGAAATGATGTTACGCAAACAAATTGCACACACGTGGACACAAAACATTTCACATTTCCTGCTTAAGAAAAGCTGCACAGTATTAGGCCCTGTTTGCTAAGAGATGGGTAGGTTTTATAAATCCACCTCTGTGCCCACTTAAAAGGGACTGTAGGGGCTGTGAGGGAGGAAGAAACTGCACATAATTCTGTGAACAGTTCTAAGCACACTAGCTTTACTTTTTGTTCATTCTGGTATAAATTATTCTAATAGTTGTGCTCAGTTCTTTAGCAGTTTGCATCAAGAACAAACTCTTCATGGAGGTCCAGGTTAACTTGGAAGCTGCCATTTTTTGGCAGTAGAAAACAGGAATGTCCACATGCATTTACGCTGAGATGGAGCTCATGCCCGGGAAGAATGCAACCGCAAAGTAAGGGTAAATATTTTGCATGGAGCACTTTCTCTTTTGAACTGATTGCGGAAAGGTTTAAAACTAAACTCCTGCAACCCACTGAAATATTAGTCAATTTGGGCCTGTTTATTCTGACACAAGTGATTAAATGAGGCATTTTGATTCCATTAAGGCTGTTAAACCAATTACAATTTGAATATTTGGTTCCCTACAAACATAGCTATTGTTTTTACAAGAAGAGGAAGACGGACTGCACCAGCCTGAGGTGATTTCCTCCATCTTTATGTATGTTACACATGACTAAAGCAGAATCCGTTCAGGCAGCACAGTTTGCTGTGTAGTTTGTATTTTTTTTTTGACACCCATCCTTTGATTTCTTTTTGTCTGACACGTTGAAGCCTTGTTTCTTTTATATTTTAATTAGCTTTAAAGTGTACTTTCATTTGTTATGTAGCCAGAAAAATTGAACTGCACTTCATTTTGGCTCAGTGAGGCGCAGATTCCGATCATCCCTTATCATAAGATACAGACGCCAACCCCACTCCCCATTATTCCCTCTGCCACCCCCTCCTTCGCTCCCTGTGGTATTGAGAGTCCTGTTGCTATGGTTACCACTGAGGGATGGCTCCAACCCTAACCCATCATGCTTCCCCCCGCCACACGCATGCATACACACACGCATGCTATCTGTATGAAGTAATAGCGGTCATCCTTCACATGACTGAGTGTTCATATGACGAGTCTGCCTGCACCTCTCTGTGCCCAGTTACAATAACATGACCCCACTCTCCACCTGACAGCAATGAAAGATACCTTTGGATGGAAGAATCCTCCCCCCTGCATTTGCACACTCTAACACACACATACACACACACACCCACAGAGTCCAATCTGCACTCTTCCCATCTGGTTGTTTTAATTTGCAAAGACAGATAGAGTCTCCTCATTGCAGTCATTATGTCTAATCAATAGTATTTCAAGCGCAGTCTGTGGCATTTTGTGATACTTCTCGCTTTCTGCGTGTCCTTGGAGATAATGTCGTGTAAACAGTGAAGAGAATGAAAGACTGTTTAACTGCAATGAAGACTGAAAAGCAACATTTGTCTTCTTTTGCACTCTCTCTAAGGAAAATGTTGTGTTAGACGACCTGGATGGCCAGTCTGCCCACTCCCAGTCTGCTCCACATCCAATCCTCCACTGCACTGCTCTACTTGTCTTACAAATGTGTGTGAATGTGTGTGCAAGTGGGGTACGAGAGGGAGAGAAATCGCCTGTTTCAAGGGCGTATTCTGGCAGATAGAGGTGAAGTCACACAAACACGAGCACAGGAGTAAGCGGTGATGAATTGGCTTGGCCCCCCCCCACCACCACCACCACCTCCCTTGACCTGCTTCTATGTCTCTCATTGTCATGGTAACCGTCGGTGATTCTGCTGCATCCTGCATCCATGCTTTCACACCACATGCAGCCATCCTTTTCACGGCTCCCTCTCCCCTTTTTTTCTTGCCTCTACCTCCACTTGCTGTCTAAAATGTGCTGAGTCCTGCTCTTTCCAGAGCTCTTTATTTATTTACTATCAATCATCCACATATGGCACTTTAAGCTTTTCATCAGGAAATATTGAAATATTTATGCAAGAGCATTAAATTCCCTGTGAAATTTACACATCCTGCTCCTTGAAAATTGATGATTATTTTTTGATGTGGTTATACAAGTGAGTGATAGTGAGGGAGTGAGTGAGCAAGCGAGTGAGTGTGCGAGTGAGTCAGTGCAAAAAAGCACAAACATTTATTTAAACAGATGTTAAAAGCTGCATGTAGCAGATGAGAAAACTTTTTGGTATTGTAATGATGCAAACAGATTTTTTTTCTACAAAGGGGTAATTACTTGTACATGTATTTTTTTTGTTTGTTTCTGCAAGGATCACTTATAATTTCGTGCAGATAAGTAAAGTTGCATCAACTGGTAAGGTACCAAACAGCCATGATTTTGATTCAGCGAGATCAGACTCTTGCAATTCATTTAAGTACAAGTGTACATTTCATTACCCATTATTCACAAAAGAAGCAGTATCATC
>JAPZDZ010000006.1:12600809-12616375 GCA_029783805.1 Acanthurus tennentii | reverse complement strand
CACATTTTAAATAAATAGGAGGCACTGTCATTGCATTGACTGGTAAAATCAACATATTAACAGACAAATTTATAAGATCAAATAATTCCTTTCAGCATCTTCTCTTGCCTTCTTTGCAGTAAAAGAGTTGCTTTTTACTGTAACAACAACCTTTTTTCTTTTGACTAAAGAAGGCAGCATGCAGTTGGCTTTTGTGTGCACAGGAGGAGTCAACTGACTCACCAAACACCCCATTTTATGTAAATGCAACTGAGCTTGATGAAGGAAACCTGCATTAACAAAGAAAATTGACACAACAATGGTGATCTCTAACTCTAGTCACAATAAATGTAGAAGATTTCATGGAAATCTTCACAAAAACTTGAAGATATTTCGATTTGGACCACACTGATGGACCAACAGCCTGGCATTTGGCATCTCTACAGCTAAATATGACTAAAAATGGGGTTCATATGATAAAAACTTGAGATTGAAACCTTGATATTTCCATTAACACCTTCTGTTCCTTTATGAAAGACATCGCAACCATAAAGAAAAGTCCATGTCATTACACAGAGAGCTAAAAGCATGAGCGTAAAACTGAGATGGATATAACTCATGGTATCTGAGTCTCCAGTAGCAAACAGGTGACGAATGCACAGTAAGTGTTGATGGATGTTATGAGAGCCATTCACATAGCAGACACACTATCCTGATCCCTCATCACACACATCCTGTCACCATCGCTAGCAGATGCATGAGTCGTTGAGCGCGAGGGGAAGACAAAAAAATGCAGGACTAGAGAGAGTAAGCATGCATAGCTGGGACCAGCTGTTCACAGCATGAAACCGTTCACAAAGTTTTCGATCTCGCTGTCTGTTTGTGTGTGAACTCGACCGTTTGTCACCGCTGACCGTCCATTAGATGCAACTGAAGCAGGTGGTGACAGCGAACGCTCCGAACCTGCAGCCTTTCCTCACTCAGCTATTGATCCTAGCAAGTCAAACACACTGACAGATTAATTAAAACACACAAAGTAAACTTTCAACAGAGCACAGCTGCCTTTGTACGTGAACAAGCAGGAGGGACGACATCAAGCGGGCTATAAATTTTGATTTTCCCCTCAACGTTTTCAAGCTTAATAAAACCTAGAGAGTGTGTGTTGTGAGTCTGGGCTGGGGTAGAGTGTGCGAGCTCCAAGTGGAAGCTGTGGTTTGGTCGGGCTCCGGTTTCCTCGGGGTCTGGATTCAACGCGACACCAGCGGGAGACCAGTCCAACGTAACAGGAAGCTTAAACCGAACACCTTCCTATTTTCAGTGCGTCACCTTATGTCCCGTGCTCTATTGGTTTATCAAATGCGATTAGTCTCAGTGTGCAGGCGTGTGTGTGTATGTTTTAAATGTGATTAGTCTTTCCTTATAGAGCCGTATAGACTTTAGCCACGGGGTCCCAGACTTTGGACTTCACACCGAAAGGGCTGATTACTCTGACAGACAGACGTGCTGTGTTTGTTTAAGGGGTTTTGCGGGAAGTTCAGGAGGACTAACTCCACCTGTCAAAAGAAACCCGTCTCCTTTCCTCCATGTTTTTGCTCTATTTCAGTCACCTTAACACCACACTCACATGCTCCTATTCCTCTTTTTTGTAAAACTACCAGCGAGGCCTGCTCAGTAGGTGAAATAATCTGTGTGTATGTGTAAACTATGACCCAGGGCAACATAGCATCACATATAAATAGCGACACTATGAAATTAGCACCATCAGGTCAAAATCTCACTTGACCAGCAGTTTGGAGCATAACAGAAAATCTTTTAAAAAATACCAAGATTTCCATGAATTTGCTGAATTTCAAGTCATAGTCTCCAAATAGGAAGCTTGTAATTTAATAGAAATACCGTAATTTCCATAATAGAGCACATTTTGCAACAAAGAGGATGAACAATTTCTATTTTGGCTGTTCTAAAAACCACTCACAGGTCTAAGGTCAGGATGTCAACTTTATTTGTGAACCACATCATGTTCCTCTGGGGATCACTCATCTGAGTTTAAGAGCTCCTTCCTGTCAGTGCCATCCTAACAGCAAACTTAGCAGTTTTATCTCCAGTGCTGGCAAATAGATAGAAACAGCAAAATCATCAGTATGTTTCTGATTCACTCCTGCATTGTGGGACATATAGAAATGTGCAGCTTCTATGGGCCCCTTTGTGTGGCTCTTCCAGGTTTTATTCATGTTTCCAATTTATTTCCCTCCATTATTTCTTTTTGATTCCCAGATTATTCATTTTTAAAGCACAGTGTCAATCTGTACTTCATAAACAGACAGTACAGCATTATAGTGCTGTTATGCCAGCGAGCCATTCTGCCTGTCTTTTGTATAACTCCCAGCTGAGCACATCTGTGCGTCTGTCGAGATGATTGAGTGTCGTTTAACAGGCTTGACCATGAAAACACATGCTGAACATCACAGGGGAGATGCATCACCTGCTGAAAGGGAGTTCTTGGCTTCGGTAGCGTACACAAGTACACATGCACAGATGTATGACACATATGCATGCACATGTACATACACACATGCAGAGTTTTGCTTCTATGTTGCTATCTTGTCATTGAGGTCCTTTTTTTTTTGTTTGAATTTCAGCTGAACTGATTTTTTCTTTATTCTTTAATCAATGATTTTTCCAGCTTGCAGCTCATCTGTTGATGGCTGTTGGTATGGCATTTAAGTCTTGGCAAGAGCGTTAAAGTCACTGTCTAACAGATCGGCGGTGGTTTCCCAGCAGTCAGGTCATGCTGGAAGTGAGCATGTCATTGGTTTTGACAGATACTCTGCAAGTCACAACCCACATGGGCAGGAAAACACCCAAAGTCTCTGAAAAACACAGATTATACTGAGAAAAAGAGAAAAAAAAAATGAAAGTAATCATATCAACTCTGTGGCTTTGGCACTCGACGAAAAGAGGCCCAATCAGATGATTTCAGCAACGTTTTCATGCAAATATAACAATGAAAAACGCTCCACCCGAAAATATGCTTGTCACTTTCCATCATCGGCCACAGTTCACACTGTTCTCATGATCTTTACCTTTTCAGGATACGAACCTGAATCAGATGGATGTGCATGCACACACACACACATACACTCACACATGGAAACACACACATACACTGAGGCACCATAACCTCTCCTGCCTGGGAAATACTTTAAGGAAGCAGGGGAAGAGGAAAGCAGGGAAACCAAGAAATAAATAACTCCTTTGTGTCGCAGCTACATAAACAGTGCAGCACTTTACTGATGACTATAGTAGCCGTACTGATAAGAAACTTCCTACGCACTAATGCTGCATGTATATGTGTGTATGTACGTGTGAGGGGATGATGAGATAAAGAAAAACAGACATTGTAAGAAAGATTTAAAAAAAGAGAAACAGACAAAGAATGAATGAGGGGAATGAGGTCACACATAAATGAACAATAAGAGAAAAAGAGACAAGAGAAAAGAAAGAGATGTGAAAAAAAGGGAAATCTGGAACTTGTGAAAGGGTAGTTTTGACAGAAAAGATAGAAAGTACCCCTTACCTTCTGTTTGTACGTGTCTCATTCCTTCAAACACATCCTCTAATAACACATTTCCTTGTTTGGAAATTAAATATTTTCAAATTTTTCTTCCATTTTTACACACGGTGTCTAAAATTCAAACTAAGCTAGCCAGGCCAGTATTACAAACTCTAAAGACAAACAGTGATTGTTATCTATTGTAAATATTGGTACAATTCTGAGAACACTGTGCATTCGTCTCCACTCTGTGAACGTGACAAAACCTCACAACTTAATCGTCGTGCCAAATA
The DNA here is from genome assembly GCA_029783805.1 of Acanthurus tennentii. Taxonomy (NCBI): domain Eukaryota; kingdom Metazoa; phylum Chordata; class Actinopteri; order Acanthuriformes; family Acanthuridae; genus Acanthurus; species Acanthurus tennentii. Next base: position 12,612,550 of record JAPZDZ010000006.1, on the reverse strand, counting down.
ACATCACACAAAAATGTAAACTGGACCATCTGACCCAGTTCTTTATTTGTTAAAGTGAAAAAAAAAAAAAAAATGCTGCACCACCTCGACAGTTACAACGCTGGAAAATGGAGAAATTCTGAACAAATCTGGGACAGCATCCATTAGGCTATAAAGCCAGGTCTAACATAATTTGTGTGCATGTGTGTGTGTGTGTCTGTGTCCTATCAGAGTAGCCACATATTCCACTGGTCCAGAGAAAAAAGTTTACTCCAACTTCCATCATCCTGCAAATAGCAGCCCCTGTGGGGAGACTCTTGTGGGGATAATCTTGGCTCGGTCGGAGCGAGCCTTGAGGAACGTGCCGGAATGAGCAAATCAAGGCCTATTCATTCACTCTGGCATACTGGAAAACCACCCGTGAAGTCTGGCATGGGATTACGCCTGCACCTACTGCCAGAATAACTGCCGGCTAGGATTAGAAAAATGACTAACAGTTGATTACAACTGTTGCAACCACTGGAACCAAGGTCCAGGGGGTTTATTTAGTTGGTTGAAGGATGCACTAATTCAACAGAGCAGTGTAATTAGGAGTAAATTAAAAGGTTCAATAATTCAGTAACAGACAGGCTGTATCTGTTATTGTAAAGACACCTCAGAAATAAATCATTTAAAGCTGTATTTATCCACATCCCTTTTTTTTCTCAATCCTTCCATTGGTCAGTCCATTTTTTCTCCTCCATTTGTTTTATTTGCATATAATATCACTCCTCTTCATTACATTTACTTTTCTTTCTTCATGTCTTCTCTTTCCCAAGGCGAAGGCCAATATGCCAGTTTCCACAGAATACCAGCTAGCATTACTTTCCAAATATATATTCGGTTTAATATGATTCATCAGAGCTAGCATGCCTCTTAGATCCTGCGGCAAACTTTCTTAATAACACAGAGAAACAGAAATGCAACTTTCTCTTCTCCTCCCCTTCGTGGGTTAAACCAACCTGTAAAAAGACTTGATCTTAACGACACATGATGCTAAGTTAAGACCTTGCTGGAAGACAAACAGCCAATCACCCCTTTTCATTTCTCAGTAGAGGTCCTCCTCATATATAAAAGCTGTTGGAATCGAGATAAAAGCAAGAAAGCCGAGCTGCCGTGAGATAGCGCGCCGGTTTCAAGGGCTCACCCTACGCTGATGGCTTGGTTACCGTAGCAACCACCACGAGGTGAGAGAGAGGACATGGCAGCGCAGAGTAAATCTCCTCGCAGTAGCTTCAGGAATGCAGGTGTAGTCTCCCTCCCTGCTACTCTCTCTCTTTTTCCTTTTTTTCCAGCGAGCTTTATAAATCTTTTTCCCTCCGAATAAACATGCTGAATGGCTTTGCCTTTCCTCTCATAGCCCAGTTTTCATGAATCACATTAAAATGCATCATTGCTTCCAAGTGCACTATCCTTTTTTGAAATAGGACTTTGAGGCGGCTTTTCACTTCAGACATGACTTTTATTTCCAGATTCATTTATACTGATGTATAAATCGGGCTTATACCAAGGGAGTAATCAGAGAGGGCTTAAGGGGAGGGTGTGAGTGAAAAGAGAGAGTGAAGAAAGAGATGAGAGGACAAGCGAGACAGTGAATACTTGGTTTTGGCTACATAAGTAGGACAATAGTGGTGTGGGCCAACATGCGTTAAGATTGAGCACCAGAATTAATAATGGCAGTTTCCCTACAAAACAAAGATGAGTGGAGTCACAGAAAGCTGGATAAAAGAAGACTGAGAGGGAAATTAGGCTGAAGGCTGGACAGAAAACTACTTCAGAGTTTCCCTTACCTCTAGGAAGCAGGTCCCAGCTGGAGTGTTCTCTTTAATGGAGGCATTGTAGAAGCTGCTGGAGAACACAGGTGTGTTATCGTTAACATCCTGCAGTACAATGTCCACCTTGGCTGTGGATGACAGAGGCGGGCGGCCGCCATCCGTCGCGACAACCATCACGCTGGGCGCAGGCTCTGATTCAAAGTCCAGAGCTGTTGCTGTGGTAATGATCCCCGTGACCGGGTCAATGGAAAACCAATCAGAGTGAGAGTTTTTGCCCTTAAGGAGGCTATATCTGACATCCCCATTGGGGCCCTGGTCTTTGTCCCTGGCAGTAACCTGAAGAACAAAGGAGCCAGGATAGACAACCTCAGGTATGGTCTGTCTGTAAGCCTGCTGGTCAAACAGAGGGGGGTTGTCGTTGACATCAGTCACCTGGATGGTAAAAGACGACTCAGCCCTGAGGGGGGGAGTGCCGGAGTCTGTGGCCATAACCCTGAGGTCATACGAATCCCGCTCCTCTCTGTCCAAGACCTGGTCAACATATATCAGGTAGATGATGCTGTCCTTGGTTGTAAGAGCAAATTTCCCATCACCCCCCTCTAGGGACACATTCACGTTAGCATACTCTCCATAATCTGGGTCGGTGACAGATATCCGAGCTACGTACTGGCCTGGTTGGGCCCCTTCAGAGATCCTTGGAGAGCCGTCCTCACTAAGGAAGATGATGGTCATGGTGGGCTGGTTGTCATTGTAGTCACGTACATGAATGGTCACAAACGCGTTGGTAACCTGAGAAAATGTGCATGATTCGTGTTACTTTGTGCTCAAATTAATTTGTATTGAACTAAAATACAGAGTATAATCTACCAAAACGAATCTGCTGCTTTAAAAAACAGTGTATTTTTCTGTCAATATCATTCATTTACAATGCTACTACCTGTAATCATTGAAAGCATTATGTGTAATGTACTGCAATTAATAACCACGGTGCAGTTACCTCAGGGTGGCTGGCATTATCCCTGGCCTGGACCACCAGTTCATGGACCCTCTTCAGCTCATAATCCAGGGGCCTGTTCAGTGTGATGACCCCAGACTTGACATCCATGACGAAGTAGCGGTCAGGGTCACTCTGACGCCGGTTGATTTCATACAGGACAAGACCATTATCACCCTCATCCTCATCCGTTGCAAACACCTGCCAAGATAAGAAAATCAAGCATTGAAATCAAAATCACTCTTGAACATCTGGATTTAAAAGAGTATTATTATTGGAATGACAAATCTCCAACTGAACACTAGCAAGAGCTAACCTGTAAGATGCTGCTGCCTTGTGGGAGACTTTCAGAGATAATAGCAAGGTATCTGCTCTGATTGAAGAGTGGCGCATGATCGTTGATGTCGGTCACAGTCACTTCCAGGGTCATGGATCCTATTCTTCTGGGTGAGCCCCCGTCAAAGGCCTCTACGACCAGGGTGTAGGATGAGCGTTTCTCCCTGTCCAGAAGTCCGTTGACAACCAGGTCTAGATACAGCACTTTATTGGCAGCTCTCTTGGTCTCCAGTCTAAACGCCTGGCCTACGTTTCCCTCTCGGATAGTGTAGCCTTGGGTGGTCAGCTGGTCCTTGTCTGCATCTGTAGCGGGCTCCAGAGAAAACCTCGTCCCCACTGCTGTATGCTCGGGGATCTTCAGAACAGCTTTCTTTTTGGGGAACATGGGTGCATGGTCGTTGATGTCATTGACGGTGATTGACACCTCAATAGTGATTCCTGTCATTGTCACAGCGATAAAGCTATAGTGGTCCCGCTGCTCACGGTCCAGACGGCGTGCGGTGGTAATGATGCCTGTGGTTTCATCGATGTGGAGATCATTGCCAACTGTGCCCTCAAGGTCCGAGATGAAGTAAAGACTTGCAGTTTCACCAGGCGGTAATCCAGCACTGATGTCTCCAACGATGGTCCCTTCCGGCTGCCCCTCATCTAGCTGGAGCTCCAGTGCTCCGAGGACAGCTGTAAACTGGCTAAAGACAAGGGCGATGCAAAAATAAAGAAATGGCTTTCGTCGCCAGAGACTTGAACACACACTGGGTCCACTGACCCAAGCCCTCCGTCTTGACCTTTTACTTGTTAACAGCATGGCTGGGTACTGCTACACCTGTGAGGGGAAAAAAAATAGAGAAAAACAAAAAATATCAGCCAAGGGAAGGGGTTTTGCTGTAAGTACACGTGCATTTTATGATGTGTGAATTGAGCAATTGAACAGCTTTTTTCATTCTCAGTATGAAAAAAATTGAAAATTTCACTTGCTCTCTTAGTATAATATAAAAAACAAATTCGTCTTTTTTTCACAGTGGAGTACTCATCTTAAATCCTTGCGTGACAACGTGCTAACACTTTTACAATCTAGAACCTATTTTAAAGACACTGTCTGATAAATTTCAGCTTTTTCCCCCATAAAATGGATATATATAACATTTTGGAAAGGACTCTTCAGCTGGATCAGGAAGCTTTGAATAAGCATGAAAATTCTAGGTCTGTCCAGGATCCACACTGGCTTGAACCACACTGAGGACAGGATCATAAACTATATTTATCTGAAGGATAACAAATTTTATTCACAGAGTGAAAACATTTTTAAGTGTCCACAATGGTCACAAACTGAAATCCCAAAAGAAATACGTTGGAGACACTGAAATAGGCATCATGAACCTTTGTAAGATCCTCACTTCACAATAGGAAATGCTCACACACACACACATGCGCACACACACACACACACAAACACACACACACACACACACACAAACAAATACATGGAATGCATGGGAAAGTAAGCCTATAGCTGCTTTAGCAGAGTCTTTATGGGGAAAGCAGTTATTTAAGACTGTAAGCTTAGCCTCTGTGTCCCCCAAACTCTAAATCATGTACAAATCCATAAAGATAATAGTCTCCTCATGCTAATGCTAAATCAGTCTTATCAGTCATAGACTGGATCTAATCATGAACAGATTCGAATGCTGTAACTGTCCACAAAATTATGCGTCAGTCCAGAGTCGAACACCTTTGGCCAAAACACTGTTACTGTGGGCTTTAACCTGCCTGCTGCACCAGAAGTTTGGACGTGATCCATCAGATGACACGCTGACTGCAAGAAAGACAATCACAAGAGTTTAAAAAAGGCTATCTTAAACCCACCTGACACTGTCTGAGTAATCCTGTAGCAAACCCACCATCTGGTACTTCCAGCGAGTTTAAACAAACACACAATAATTATTCTCAAATGGTATTTGACCCAAGCTTGACACACATACTTTTGCACTCCACCACAACACTCTGGAAATACACTCATAACTGTTCTGGCAAATTTAACCTGTACGGCTGCCCTAAACTCTAATGAGATAGATGTTCATTTTACCCCTTGATGAGGTTTATACAAATATTTAAATTATGCTCAAAATGAGACCAAATGTTTATGCATGTTCTTCTCCTATTTATAAGGGAAGATTTATTGAGCGTACACCTCCTCAAACATCCTCCAATGAGGACAATCTAGCCCTGATATAACTCAGGCATCAAACATGGAGACCAGAGAGGTGCTGCTTTGTCAGTCTTCTTCACTGATCACAACATTAACACCTGAAGTCAATGAAATGTGAAGGAATCCTGCTTCTATTCGTTAACGTTTGGTACGAATGTCAGCAGCAGAGCGATTTGTTGTCAGTGGAGGGTGTTGGCCTTTACTGGGCAGCCATATTCACCCAGACAATCACTCCCCCTGTGCATGTATAATCCGGACAGTTAACTCGAGGAATGTCTTTCACCTCTAGAGGGAAAGACAATCTGCTGCCGGCTGCAGTATTTGCACACAAGTTGAACTAAAGCGTTTACACTTACACAAGTGCAAAAAGTAGTCTGACCCTCTTGCAGGGTGATAGAAAGGGTTACTGGAATTTCATATACAGAAAGAGGGTTAAAAACAGCTTTTTGTCACAGATAGGAGTTCAGGGGTGTGAGGTTATATTCACTGCATCACTCACGATTATGGTGACACAGACGTTTTCAAATATTTGTTTATGTTTGAACTGAAAATACTGAAGATTTACTAATTTATCTGTTTCCTGTTAGTTTCCTTTTAAAGGCTGTAGTCTGAAAAGTACTTTTTATGTAGAACTAAGTTTGTCCTGTGTGATTTGCACAAACATTGATTCTATCTTTTCATTTTGAGGCTTTCAGAGGAGTTTTTGGACTTCACGTGGTGTATAAAGGACAGAAAAATGCAATATTTTCTATCTAATGAGTCTTCCTGCAATCTTCCACCGCACCAGCGTTTCTGCTGACCTCGACCTCCTGTGGTAGTTTATTAGACCTCTGAGGCTGAGAGATTAATAAAGTCTATAGCTCCACTGGGACAGGGAGAGGGACATGGATACTGGAGCCTCTGGTAGGGTCTCTGACCTCTACATGTGGTCCAGACGGCTGCTGTGGCCAGTTGCTGCTTCACAAAGAGGGGATCAGAGCTGAGACAGAGCACAGTCTGCATACACACCCGTCTTTTGTTGTTTTTTGTTTGTGTACCTAAGAAGCTATGAGTGTTTAGTGTCTGGAACTGTCTGTCTTGACCTACAGAAAAAAAAGAAGAAAGAAGAAAGAAAAAGACAGAGGTTGAAAGAAGAGGTTTGGGAAACAATCAGGGGTGTGATGATGAATGGAAACCTTTCCACTGCTGAGTCAAAGCCTTTGGAGACCCCGCTCAGACGAAAAAGAACCCACAGTACGGTACCATCATGTAGCCAGACAGAACAGAAAAAAGAACAAAGCAGAAAGATGGAAAAAGTGGATTTGGGACACAATAGAAAAAGTTACATTCCGAGGAGTAATTGCAGTTTGCTTTGGCTTGACGGGCTTATTGTCTTTAGGAACCACTGAGCTGTGTAAGCGAAACTTATGATTGAAACATGAAGTCAGAATGGGTGCAGTCCAAAGTGTATGTGTGTCTTTTTACGTCCTCTCTCCCTCACTGAATCGGTTTTATGCCGGTGAAAGGTTATATCGATGAACAGATCGCACGGCTGCAATCTGTCACTGTCAATGAGCAATCGGCTCATGACATCATCTCCTTTTTTGACGAGCGCCGTAATACTCTTGTGTTTACCCTGGAAAACACGAGCTGATGAGGAATGAAAGGAGCAAGGGCTCAAGTATAGCTCATGCTGAAAGGATACTGGCTTGAACAGATGGTCAGTGGAGTAAAAAACAACCATCTGATTCGCTCCCTCTAGTGGCACTCTTCATAACATTCTGTTAATTATAATAAACAAAGTTTTTAGTAGTTTTTATGAGTTAGAAAATCTCTAATTTCATCTAAAATACAAAAAAAGTGTTCACAAGTGGAGTGAAATGCAAAAAAAGTTTCCACCTGTCTGTCTGGTTGCATGAGTTTTTATATGTCTGTGTCTGTTCGCCTGCAAAGCACATGTGCACGCAAGCAGTGACATCATCTCTGTGCGACCACATTGACAGGCAGGGCAGACCCGTAGGGCTCCATGCAGTCTCAGCCACATTATTATCTGGCATTGCACCCCCATAATCTGCCTCTGCTGTGTGCAAGCCTCAAAGCCTTAAATACATGGGCCTCCACTCTTAAGTGCTTTTACCATATAATACAAAACCATTGTGTGTTTTCTATAGGATGGGGCCATTTAAAGCAGTGCAGTATGTGTATGAGGATGTGCAAGAGTGTGTTTACACTGTCGCATCCCAGTTGTGAGGAACGGTTATTTTTCCTCATGCGGTGCCAATTCTAAACCGGCCCCTCTATCTCACTATCCCTCCCATGTCCGGCCCTCCTCCTTCCCTCCAGCCTGCCCCTCTAATGGATTTAGCAGATCTAGCTGGGCACGCTATAACTACCCGAGGCCAAGCTAAACAGGACCCAAAGTCACAAAGTTCCAAGTAGAAATGGCCACTCTGCACCGCTTCTATCTCAACCATGTTTCTGGTGCTTTGATGAAACAGCACACGGTTGAATTCAGCTGGTTCCTATGCGGTTGAGAAAGTCTGACATAGTGTCACCCAGAACAAACATTGGTCAGATGCTATGATTGAAAGCAAAGTCAGAAAGGGGAAGGAATGAAGGAAGAGGTTGGAAAAAAATGTCATGGGCGAGTTTAGCATGAGAAGTATGTCTACCATAAGGACAAACGCAGAATACAACCGTGAATTTGCATATTCAGAACCCTGGTGAAATCACATTCACAAATGACTTTTTATACTTTTTTGAACAGCTCTCTTCAAATCCTAAGGGGGTTGAAAAGCTGTGAGACACAATATTTTAATAGCAATATATTAATTTTAACAACTGTGTACCATTTCTGGTCCAACTTCCATTCAGACAAAAGCAAGAAAAAAACTGACTAGAGTCAACAAGCACACAACCAAAATCACCATCCCCACCAAAGGACCCTTCAAACCCTCTTTGCCACTCTTTTCAGCTACTCTCATCATGCAGCCACAAAAAAAAAATTAAATAAAACTCTTTAATTCCCACAGCAATATCTATTTTCACCGCTGTCGCCTTTTTTAAAATGCAGTTTGGCACATCTGCTGTTATTCATCAACGGATATGTTTGTGATGTTTGAGTGGCTCTTATAAGTGACCTTGTGGTGCAACGGTCATGTGTCTGACTCCAGAACAGTGTGTCCAAACCACATTGAGGTCAACACTTTATTCATATGGAGTTGCCTTAGGATACAGTGACAATCCCAAAACAACAATATTAGTGCAGACATTGTCCCGTCGCTACGCTAACTGTGGGCTGCTGTTGCCCTGTTTGTAGCACATGTTGTCAATTCTTTTCCAGTCTTCATGTTGACATGTCCCAATTACTGTTCTATCAGTAAGTGAATGTACGTGTGCACTTTGTAGAGTGGCCACCTGCCTTAGTGGACTAATGAACGTGTGGGTGAATGCTGACTTGTGTTGTAAAAAGCTTTGAGTAGTTGAAAAGGGTGCTGTGATTCAGTCTATTTACTCAAACAAAAGAAAATTTTTATCATTAATTGATAGACAGCAAAGTTTTTTTGAACCTTGAATTTTAAATACATGTCATGCATGTGTTATTGTGCTGAGATACTGCAGTGTTGTAGATTTCGGTGCCATTAAGTAGTAAAAAAAATGAGAAAATTTATGGCAGCTCTCAGCTGGTGTTCAATTACAGGGTGGCTGGAGCGACACCAAATCTTTAAATGGCTGAGACTGAAAGGTTAGGCCAAGTTGTGGTGAAAGAGGCTGCAGCGGTCTGCAGTGGTTAAAGCCTTGTGAGGAGGGAGGGAGGGGGTACTAAGAGTCTGGCGGGGGGTAGAGGATGGAGGAATGCTTTGCATCTCAGTTTTCATGTCGTTTTTGGGTTGTGTGTGTGTGTTCAGGGGGACGGCTGTCTCCCCTTCAGTTGCCTTTTCCCCGGATCTCTGGATATAGACGTCCGTTTCCAACCCCAGCTGTCACCAGCACTGTGAGCATAAACATGTGTGTCGTGTGTGTGTATATTTAAGTCCCCTAATAAGCACATATACCTTGTTTCCTCGGCTCTTTTTTTTTTAAACTTTCTCCTCCGTTTAAGAGTCTACATTAAAGGTGGCTATCGATTTAAATTTATTTCCATAACTGGCTCAATCAGAGATCCAATGTATCATAACACCAGCCCCTCAGACAGCCAGACGACCACTGTCTGGACAGTTACACACACACTGAAATATACATGCACATGCTGCACTAAAGCACAATTAATATTAATACTGCCAAGGGCTGAGAGAGGTCGTGGCTGTGTCAAACAATTTGGTAAACTCACCCAGGGGAAGCAGACATAAAAGCTCTCACAACCTGCAAAACCCTGACCCCTTTAGTTTGTGGAGAATGGTACCGTCTAAGTAAGTAAGTAAGTAAGTTTGAATTAATTATGATGAAGTGAGGGCCAGGCTGGGCTACTCTGAGCTTAACTGGCTGATCTTATACACAGTGACAACTGAACCAGCCACATATAAATACTGAAATAGGGAAAGAGAAGTCAGGAAATGGACCTGCGGTTCAAATCTCATTCAGATGATCTATCATCATGCTCATATTTGATCATGATTCAAGTCTTTTTTATTTCTCTATTCATTGATCGTCTCTTTTAATTAGGAAATATAGCAGTGATGCTCAGAACAAAGCTCTGTCATATTTCCCGGTTTAACTCAGCTCCTTGAAAGGCCTTTGTTTTCAGGTCTGTCCATGAAAAATGCTGCTCTGGAGTTTCATTTTATGACTTATTTCCGACATAAATGTCCATGTCAGTGACATCAGTGAAGCTGCAGAGGCTGAGGTGTGTGTGGGGGGGAGGGGGGCACGTCATTGCAGAGACCAGCCAGTTCACAGTGAGTGTGAGCCTCTATGCCAGGAGCCTACTGAGACGTGAGTTTGGGGCTCAAGTCCACACTTTTGTCTTCATATTGCACTTTTTGTTCCATTCTGAAAAGCATGAATAAACTAGGGGGCAAAACTCTTATTTTTTTAATTAAGGGATTGACTATTTGAATGATTTTTTTTTCCCTTTATTCAAAGGTATCTGGAGAGTAAGATATTTTTTTCATGGTTTGGCGCCGTAGTCTCATTTGGATGTGCAGCGATGCGATGAAAACGAGGTTAAAGTGCTGACTCGTTGTTTACATTTTGTTTTATTCTCCACAGTAAAAGATCGGCCACAGTTGTACTTCGTGTGTCCTCACTTTGGGGTCAGTGCTCTTTAAAATATAACTCAATCAAAATTAATTTTTTTTGCTACAATATATTGCACCACATTGGACTGCATGCGATGAAACCCTCTACATCGCTCAACCAAAAGTTGTGCATTTAATTCATCTGAGTATTGGACTGTATTTGAGTCATTTATTCTGCATAACACTTTCTGCAAGTCATGACTGGGTAAAGTTGTCAAATCAGTCTCAAACTCACTAAGCTGCTGCAGCAGACCTTGAAGGCATGGTACACTTACATTTTTTTTGCATTCTGCACGAACATTCTTCTTCAACTCCACTGGGATATTAACTGGAGAAAAACAACTGCAGAAGACTTCAAAACTCTGCAGCAGCAGCATAACAATTCAAAGCTGGTGTGATGACTTAGATTTGTTTATTTGCCAACACATAGGCTGTCAAGTCGTAGTACAGTCACACATGCTTACAAACTGCACCAGGTCCCCCGTGACAAAACGTCCTAGTTTTCATTGCCCCATAGGCCAGAGAGAGAAAGGGAACGTTACAGTCAGAGATGGAAGGAGCAGAAGAAGAAGAAGTGGACCCAGAGATGCAGAAGAAAAGTTTGATTCTGGATGAGGTTTCCTTTAAAAGCATTGCCACAGTGATAGCAACAGAAATGCGCAAAAGTTCAGCGTAGTCTGAGTTAGTGATGACGCACACACATGCTTGAAGACTCACGCATATAAATAACGTACCCGCTGGATCATCAGTGAAGCCGTGGAACAAGTGAAAACACAGCCGGAGGTGATTCACGAACCTTCAAGGCCACGCTGTCAAGTGAACGTGCAGGGATTTTTGTTAGTCTGCGTGTTTGTGTTTGCGGTTGTTTTGTTTTGTTTTGGTTGTTTTTTACGAAGAAACAGAGGAAGTGTGGAGAAAAAAAATCAAAGACTATGAGGGACAAGAGAGAGTGAGATGCTAAAACAAAGCAGAACACAATAAAGCGGAGTCGGAAAACAAAGCAAAACAGAAAGGCATGGCGAGACGTCCCAGAAGGTGAAGCAACATCTGCCATCTACCATCCCTCATCACCCCTCCCCATCAGAGGCCAAGTCAGTGACTCTCTGTTTAATATCCTTACTTCACCTCACTGGTGAAACTGAGACAAATTACCTTACTGACGCTCAAACTAACAGTTTCTCTTTGAGTTCAATCTG
>JAPZDZ010000006.1:12570331-12580847 GCA_029783805.1 Acanthurus tennentii | reverse complement strand
CTAACCGCTCGCAAAACTTTAGTACAGTATTTCAACAATAACAATTGAAAAGGACACGCATCTTTTTCTACTTCTGTGTGGAATGTTTTTCTTAAGTTGTGATGAAATTCTGCTACATGATGAATACATTAAGTATGTGGATTTTTTTGCTGTCAGCTTCATATAAAGGCATGTCATTTGTAAGACAAGGGATCCAGATGGCCAATGTAGAGAGTTTGTATGTAAATCATGCCAAAGAGATAGAATCAGATCTGGCTCTATCAGTGAAAGCAGCGTAAATTATTGAAGGACTAACATCACCGTGCGGGGAATCATCACAGTGGCAGCTGGGTGGGTGATGAAAGAGTCAATACATTGCGAGTTGCTCACATGAGGTCCAACACAGAGTTTGTTTTTGTTTCTGAGCTGCTTCCAGATAAAACCTCTAATCCTGGGATTTACAAAGAAAAACTTTATTTTCTTAATCGAAGCAAACACAAAGCTTAGCTCTTTTTCAGTAACTTTTGAAATCCAAAGCGGGACTCTTGACACTTACAAAGCAACATTCATTGAAAGCCAAACCAAGCATCTCCCGTTTCTCCTCGCAGCTGTCTCAGATTGGTCGTCAAATTTAAAGTCATGCCTCTCATGTATATGACCACATGCTATTGCCTTAGGTGAATGCTGAGTGTTGCTATTAGCTTTATCGCATTTTACAACAACCAGCTTGGCCTCTAATCACCGCTGAAGCTGAGCAGCTACACCCACACGCTCACCTGCATTCCAACCGGTTAATTTCCTGAACATCAGAGAGAGCTGGAGTGGCTCGGACAACAAAGACAGGAAAGAGTTCGAACAAAAACGGAGGGGGGGGGCTTTGATAGTTATGAGCTTATTGTGCTATGCTAAGCACTCTTTCTATGTGTTCATGAGTGTGTGTGGAGGGAAATATGGGCGCCATGTGGGGTTGAAGGTGTGAGAGGACGCCTAACAGGCCTTTCCATTTGTGCACCATTAGATCCACGGCAATAGGCACACACTAAAACCACTTTGATGACTGCTGGGGCACCTTATAGTGTGCGCCAGGTGTTCTGTGCAACCATGAAAGAGACTTTTGACGCTGAAAACAGGGAGTTCTTGTTCATACTAATGGACCAATGCAATAAATTTTCACTGTGCATTATGTCCATTGGTTTTAAAATTATGAAACACTTCCCTGTGAAGATTTACCAGGCACCCGTGCTTTCTGTTGCGACCGCGCTGATGATGGCGGCCTAATAAAGATGGCAGGGGGCTGTGATTTTAACGAGACCCTTCGTATGGCTCGCGGCTCCTCTCATTCCTTCTTTCATTTTGTCCATCTGTCACACTGCAGAACATGCCAGCATTGTTTAGCTCTGGTTAATGCTAAAGGTCTGTCGCCCTCTGATGTGGTGCTTCTCTGAGGGAGATTTAAACTATGTAGCAGTGGGAGATTGGAGGGGGGGGTCAATGACCAAGAAGATTTCAGATTAAGAGGGAAGTTAACTGTGAGTCAAGAAATCCTTAGGGGATGGTTTTAGAAGTCTACCAACAAACAAAGTGTACTTTTTTGTTTTCTGTGCGTGCAGGCCTGCTTGTGCGCCTGCGTCTGCTGCGTGTGAATGTTAATGTATGACAGTTTCGTTTGGATATAGTGTGCAGGAGTCTAATTTGGAGCTGATTCTGCAGAGTAAATATAAACCCCCCCTGAGGATGTTGTGATCAGTCCCAGGCTACGGTGACGATTCAGGTCGCCTCTGTGATTTTAATTTGCAGGTGGTTTTCATTTTGGTCACAGTATCATCTTTAGATTCTCGTCCTTGTTAGCTGTGAGGAACCTGCTCTCCGACCAACTCTCTTTTTCAATGTTACCCGACCCTCTTATCCCTGTTTACCCTCCTTCAGCTGGTTTTTCGTTTCACTTTTTCTGTTCATTTTCCTCTCTAAAGTCTCCAAAGCTGCATTGAGAGAAAAAGGCCCTGTTTTGCAGGCAGTCATAAGTCATTTAAAATACATAACAGTCAAAACATTTGCCACACAATTGATACCAAATGTTGCATTTTAACATCAACTATTCATTATGAGGTTGATTTTTCAAACGCCTTTATAATGACTGTAGACAAATCCTGATGGAACAACATTTGCAACATACCAGTCCCCAGTCACATATTGTGCCTTCAGGTCAAAATTCACCAAATCCTATGCAGTAGTTTAACAGTTCAACTTGAGAAAAAGACTTAGGTCTCCCAGTGCAAATTGAGCAATAGTCTCTTACAATGGCAGATGGGAAGATTTTAAAAGACCCTCAGCAAGATTTCTATGTTTATCCAATGTGTTTATCTTTTTCAGTGAAGCAAGGACAAAAACTGTCAACCAGAAAAGTAGAGATGCTCTTGAGAAAGGAAGCAGTTTACGGAAAATGTGGTCATAATTTTAAGAAACTCTTACAGTAAATGGTCACTGTGGATGGAAGCTGCAAATCATCTTGACTATGGACCCATTTTGATTACAATAATTACACAAAACTAAAGAGAGCTATATGTTTACAGAGATATATCTGTGTTTATGGACATTGCTGAGATCTCAAGATGATTCGGTCTGAAACACGTGATGCGAAATGAAAAATCGAAATTTTGCAGTCCAGCTTCACACGGACAAATCCTGCAAAGTTTTATCATCCTCGGTCATTGTTTATGTCTAGACTGCTAAACCTCAGTCTATTACTGTGACATGGAGAGGTAAAGTGTCTCCAAAAATGAACTCAAGAAACACTTTGCACCAAATGTGTCAGCCATAAATACCTTTTTGGTATATTTATCTACAGAGAAATTAGAGTTGCATGTTGACAGACTCTTCCTGTTTTCTCTTCTTTCTCCTTCGTTCTCTGGATTCCAATTTCAGGTCCAAATACAATCACCATATGGAGATAAAAGGACTGTTTACAATAACAGCAATTCCAATACATGGCTTCACAAATATTTACTAGGTAATAAAATGAGTATGATCGCAGAGAGCACAAGGTTTTGTTTTCTATTTTCCAACATATTGGAGTGTGCAAGAGATTTATCAGGGTAAGCACGGAGGTTGCACTTTTTACTGAGTTATGGATCCAAACCAATTAGAAACACATCTTATCTTGGGGAAAACAACACAAAGGGCCTTGAGGAAATCTGACATTTAATAATGCTGTCTCTTGTTCATCTGCGTGTCATTGATGCACAGTTTTTTATTAAAATGAAATATTTCAGACGTGACTCTGAAGACATTTGTTAACTGTAACTTTTAGGGCTTTTTTTGCCAGGGGATTTCAGCGACACACATCCGGATCAAAGCTTCACTCTTAGCAGCTCCAGCTGTGTCTTCCCTCCTTCAACACCATCCTCGTCCTAAGAGTGACATCAACAGGACATCCTATAGCTGCGGCGCTGACCTCAGTAGACCTCAGTCCACTGCACTTACACATGCTATATGTGTGCTGGCATGTGGTTTGCTCTCCATTGAACTGCATCAAAGTGCATCAAAGCATGGTTGTAATTTACTAAATTTGTGTTTAGGATGTGTGCCTGGTGCAGTGTAGCTGTACTGGTTTTTCTGCGGGAAAGGCCTTTAAAAAAAAAGAAAGAAAGAAAAAAACAGAGAGCAGCAGCAAACCTCATCAAAGCTCGACCACTGTTTAAAACTGTTACTGCCTGCTAAGGAGTATTTCAAAGGTCATGTCCACTAACAAACGCTCCTGCATAAACACATGGCACGAACCATTGCACTGGGAGATACAAGGCTTAAGAGTAAATAGTCAGGCCTATGGCTAATATAGTTTAAGTCAAGAATGAACTTAGCATTTCAATAAAAAAAAATGAGTCAAAACAGCTCAAGAATGTGTCTTTAACTTACAAAAGTTTTATTTAATCTGGTATTAAAGCCTTATGAGTTTGAGAAATTAGCTTAAAGACAGATCACTGTTGTAATCTGTCCATGGGACGATTAGCTTGGATAGGCATAAAGAAAAAGGTGAGACAGTTGGCTTGACAAACAAAGAGATTATATTTTAAGCCGCGTGTAACTCTACCAAGCATTTGTAAACAGTTATTGGTGTTTATTTATAACGATATAAAATAAAATAAAAATAATTAAAAGATATTTCCTCTCTGTTATTTTCTCAGCCAATAAATTTGATTTGTACTTCCCCAGTCAGTAAAAACGAAGGCCAGACCATCCTAATCAATCACTGATCTCCATTGCTGTTTTGTTTCAGTTGCCTAAGGAAAACCCCATGCCTCCAGGCACTTAATAGTTGAATAAACATATCCAACTTTTAATAAACAACAGCCAGACTATTTTTCTTACCAGCCTGAGGTGTTGACAAGTACTTGGCATTTCAATGTGATTGTTCCTGCTTATACTTTGTCAACTTCTGGTGCTAAACACCATACAGTGTCCATGTGGGCATCAAAATCTTTCTTGATTGCACAATATTAGTTTTTGGCCATGGCCAGAAAGACAGCTTCTCCTGTGCCAACATAAGTAGTTGCAGTGCCATTGGCATCCTCTTAATTTTATTCGCTTGACTGTATTTTGAACAGTAAGCAAAACAAGTTTTCTCTTGCTTAACATCTCATATTAATGTTGTTTTTTTTAAATCAAAGGAAGTAGTGCTGAAGGTTTTTGAAATCATATTATTGGCGGAATCTGGGCTGCTGCAGGTTATTCTGACCATTGTGCCTGTAGGTCATGTGACCTTCCAGATGTCTCTTTTATTTCCAACCACCACACAGGACTTTCCTCCTGCAGTACCACATGTGGCCACCGGAACAAATTGCTCCAGGTGGTTAGGGCAGCACTTTGAATGGTGTAAATGGGTGAATGAGTGCCATATTGTAAAGAACTCTGAACAGAAGCCCAACATAACTGCAGCCCACTCTGGTTCATAAAGTGAGATAACCCCCCCCCTCCCTTCTGATTTTTGGTGAACTGGATGTTTAACCAGTAAGCTTAAGAGGTGCTGGAAAGCACTGGAGATTTTTTTCTTTTGAAAAGGGCCAAGCTAGCTGTTTTGTTTGAGCTAAGCTTGGCATCTCCTGAATTATACAGGAAATGTATGAAAGCAGTATCCTGTCTTCACTTCACACTTCTGGAAAGAAAGTGAAAGAACATGTTTTTTTGTGTGGAGCATTAATTGTACATGAAAACCACAGCAGGAATGGGTGTTTGTTTAAATCACAGTCCTATTAGGCCTTTTGTGGGCTTAGCATTGATCAGTCAACGTTTGTTGAGCCTTCTATGGTCACAGCTTTACAGTCACTAAGTGGAAGGAAATATTTCTGAAGGGCTGTTGATGACATATTGTTCATAAATCTTAGCGAACAATAGCATTGTGGTTCCTCTGTAGATCTCACTTGGAGACTAGAAGCTTACTTGGCTCCAAAATTTTCATGACTGTTTTCTTTTTTTCTTTTTTTTATAAAGATTGGATATGCTGATTTAAATAAACCATTGTGAAGCAGAAGGGATGGAAAAACCAATGGCATAAAATGCTTTTCTTTTCTGTCCTGGTTTAACTGAACCTCCCTTTCCTTATGGAGAACTTGGCACGATAAAGAGATCTAATGATTAAAAGCACTATTTAGTGTTTCACATGGAATGTGATAAACCAAAAGCGTTTCCATGTCTCTCCCCTCTGAGATATGCTTGTATGTTCTGCAAAAATATCAAACCTTTCCCTACCAGTCTCTCTTTGCTGTGTTATTGAAACATTAATCAGTAGATGTAAGCAGTCCACGCTGGTAAAGGGATAATCAATAAGGTCAAATTAAGGTTAACCACCCTCCTTTGTGTCACAGTTAAACAATACAGTCTGAATGCAGACCTAACCACAAACCTGCATCTGGTATCGGTAAGACGATGGAGTTCACTGCCAGATAATTTGGGTCACATAAGTTCGCTTTTTAAAATGGCAACACATGTAAAGTCTTAAACTGACAAGTAGCCAGCTTCTTTTCTGGGCAAAGTATTTTACTGTGTTAAAGGAAACCCCAAAAGATTTTTTAGTTCAAAAAAGGGATTTTTCAAGGTTTAGTTTATGATTAAGCTCTCTTGGCTTAATCCTTAGAGGTAATTTCTGTTTTATCAGTGTATAGTGGAAGAAAAGGACTCAGCTCTCCTGCTTCAAGCATCTGGTTTCACCCCCTAGTGTGGCAGTTAGCATGTAACAGCTGAAATTCAGGAAAACTCTTGGCGGAGTTTGTACATTTCCAGGTGCAGGGAGGTTAAAAGCACCATCAGCTCATTTTTTAAAATCTTGTAGTGAACTTAAAGAAAGATATTGTTTTCAAATGCAGCGGTGAAGACAATGAAAACGAAGTAGGCAAAGCTGCAAAAGAGAGGGTGTAAATGAATTGTGTTTTCATTGCATGCAAGCTCACACGCTTGTGTGAGTGTGTCTGTCTTCGGTTGTGTGTGAGGCAACATGTGTGAGTGTTTCTGTGGTCTCAGAGTATTCTTGAAACCTTTGTCTGACCATATTTTAAGATGAAAAAACTGGTGTGGATTGGTATTTAACCAGCGGTTTCCTCTCAGTGGAACGCAAACTGTCATCTGTTGAGTTTGGCATCATCTAGACAAACTGAACACTATATATACATTGAGCCGGAGCACTGGAGCAGCCTGAATGCACCCTGGACATTTCAAAGTAAGGAAAAGGCCAACAATATAGTGAATTGTTACAGTTACGAAAAAGATGAAATGATTTTGGGTTATCGCAAGTCTTTAGCTTTAAAACGTGAATGTGAGGAGGTAGGAAGGTGTGTCATATGTGCCAAGCAGCTTTACTAAACAAGCTATACCAAGCTTCAAATGCCATTCAGAAGAGGACTGTTTCTTTTTATATCAAAGTAGAGGGCTGTTTCTTTTGTTTTTCTAGCAAAATCACAATCATAATGTTTTGTTAACCTCTACCTGACACTTTCATACGTCTTAAAGGACTCACAATCCAAATGATTTTTGGATTGTGAGTCTGTTCTGAAATTTTTTATTGGTTACAAAGAGGGCCACAATTTCCATGTTAATTTATTAATTACCTTCTATGTTTCTACATATGAAAAAACAACAAGATTTGAATATTTAGCTGATTAAAAAAATACCAAACCTCTAACAAGATTTCATAGAATTCCATGACCTGAACACACCCTATTGCAGAGTGAGAAAAAAAGACATCATTGTGTGAAGGGTTGTGATTAGATTTCAACAAGCAAAATAACTTTCAGGCAAATTTCGATTGGGCAACTTGTATAACTTTATTTGAGGCCAGGGTTAAGGTTACAACTTTGTTTGAGCAAGCAAAAACAAATTTGAAATTGGAGAGTCTTGGTTTGTATAAAATAGGAGAAAAGCAGGCTGAAATTGACAGATGTTTAATACTTAACTGTGATATAAGCCACAACAACTTCGTTTTTCACCAGGTGTATACAATACTAGAGGGAATCTTTTTGTCTTGTCTTTCTTCCTTAGCGTATTCCTTGTGATGACAGAACATTTCAATCACTTTCAATACATAGAAAGATGTATTTCATTCATCACAATCCATACAAAGACAGATGGTACAGTACATACAGATTCCCAGGAAATTAAGCTCCAAAGATTGCAAAAGTGCCAGAATAAGAGCTTGGACTGCTGAGCTGACAGCCAATAAAGCTATCATGCACATGCTATTGTGCATGTACGCATGTCCGGTTGTCCACATATGCTATCATGTATATGGACAGATGTGTATTCTGTATTGTAAATGCATTTGCTCTTGTACATATGTGTTTGTGCTATCACTCACACGGCTGCCATCAATCACTGACAGACATGGAACAGATGTTCAGTAGTGTTCCAGTGGATCCAGATAAGTCCAAACAGCTGGAGGAAGAGACCTCTGAAAAGAAGATAAGGGCAAAACAGCCCTCAGGATGCTATCAGTGTCCTGAGACTTGCCCTGCTGGGAAGAGGTTCTGCCTCTGCATATGCTTCTGGAATAAGGCTTTACACACACCAGGAGGTTTCTGTCCCAGTCCTTCCCTTGTGGAGATGACAGTCGGAACAAAGAAGGGCTCAAGGACATTTTAGTGGTCTCATTCTGCAAGTTTTTTCCCTGTGAGAAATCTCTTATTGTTGGATAGGAAGAGAGAAGAAAGGGAGGAATCCCTTGAGGCTGCATTGATAATAAATTCACTCTAATATCCTTCATCTGACCCCAACCCATCTACTGTCATCCACTGCTGTACCAAATGTGATAGAGACCCTCTCTTCCATGTTTGGGTTCATGGCACTGGCCACATGTATCATTTGACTCCACTGTTGAACATCGAGGGATTTGAAAGGAAAACAATAACATTTAAAGGGTCAGTAACAAATGGGCTCCAGCCAGGGATTGTTGGTTGGATGAGGAACTTTTGACACAAAACTCCCCAGAGGTTTTAATGGTGAACGCATGCACTCATAGAAGTCAGAGATATGCTCTGAACTTGTTTCTTTAAGGCCTTCATTTTTTTTTGTCTTTAAATGATGAGATTTCTTACTGTAAATACATTGCATGTAAAAACAAAGCAAAATCAACAATTAATTGATACCTTTTAAACAAGTATTTTCTGTGCAGTCAAAGTTTGATATAAACAAAGACTTTTATGTATCAAAAGCTAAAAGGGGATGTTAGACTGAAATTGCATTTGGTGACAAGTTCATTTGTTGTGACAAACAAAGACATTTTGTTTAATTGAGAGAGTCCCCCGTATACAAGCATCTGGCTACAGGAATACACTCACTAAAAGAAAAAAATATATGTCATTTCACTGCTGGAAATAGTCCTCTACATGTCCATGAAAGTTCCTGTTTTAGTAACACTTGCAAAAATGACAGCAGGAACTGGTTTCAGGAAGTTATTGAACCCTGTTTTTACAATAAAAAAAACATTTTCAGCAGGAACCCTTGACGTTGGAGCAACATAGGGAAGTCAGAAAGTATTAAAAACAGACACATTCTTGACTTTGGGCCTTTTAATGAGATTTGTTGAAAAAAAAACTAAATACAGAAAAATACCAGACTTTTCCACTTACCGTTGTTTGATTTTATCCTTGTATAAAATGTGTTCAGAGACTGAATGTACTTTGCAATTGACTGTTCGGATATCTGTAACAAAACAGCTTGACATAAGCTGTGCCTCTTGTTTGACTTGTTTGTGGACAATTTTCACTCGAAGGCCATAATCAGAAACCTAATGCTTGTTAGCACTGCAGAAAGCATGTTAAAGATGCTAATGCTAACTGAGAAATAAATGCCTATTAATAGTCCAGTGAAAACCAGACAAAGCCGACTGCAGTCTGTTACACATGAGCTCATTTCAGAGAACAGAGGCATGGGTTGGGTCAGAGAAAATCTGATAAATACAGATGTTACTGTGTGCTCACACATCACTCCACAGCATGCTGGGTTACTGTTTGCCAGTTTGGCTAAACAGAAGATTTATTGGCTCTGTGGCTCCTATAATGTTAGAGTGAAACAGAAGAGGCTCTGGTTTGACGAGAGATACCTCTTTCAGCCATTTTGTGCGCTCGTGTCTGTGCGTGTTTAAGAGCACGCCCCGACCAAATGCAATTAGTGTGAACCCATTTAAGACCATGTTGCTGTTAATACCCCTAAAGAGACCGTAAAAACTTCATGGGGAAAATCATGAGCAGAGAAATGAAACCAGAGTCCAAAAGAGAGAAGAATTTGGACTCATCAGTTGGAAGAAGAAGAAAATGGCAAAAAGAAATCATGTCAAGGACAGTTGGAGACAAAAACAGTGCAGACGGATCAGCATTGCTCACTGTAATCCCTTGAATGTGGCCAATACATCACTCTTAGTCAAGCCTTCTCTTTTTCCATTGCTCTCTGATTATCAGGTCCTGACGTGTCCTCCAGTCCTTGCAGCAGACTGATTAGTCTGACGCACTGAAGCAGAACCAGGCGAACGGAGAAGAGTGTATTGATTGTCACAGTGACCTTTCCATCGCTACTGTTCTAAAGATACGTGGGGGGTTGCAATTCTTTAAGGTTCTTGCTCAACCGGCAGCCAACATTCCTAAAGATAGGAATGCTGCTCTGCACAAATGACATTCATAGCTTTCACACACTTAATTGTAATCATTGTGGTCTCAGCGGGGTGGCGCCACTATACCGCAACCTTCAGCTCCGTCCTCCTAAGTAGGGGGTGGGACTGTAATCAATATAACTCAAAATGTTCTTAGAAAATGACAGCCTGTGTACATTGGGGGGAGCATGTCTTAATGCAATAACAAAAGCTTATTTACATAATAACGAATTATGGAAACAAAAAACTATAGTAAATAGGTTTATATTCATTTCATATCACCCCTCAAAGCCTCCACTGGCATTTTTACTTGGATTTTATCCGTCACCGTTAAACAAGTTGCATTAAAGTGACCTTATTGATCAGTAGAGGTTGTGTGTGTATAGAGGCAGGCTATGTTTATCTATCTAG
>JAPZDZ010000006.1:12551832-12564505 GCA_029783805.1 Acanthurus tennentii | reverse complement strand
TCAAGTCGAAAAAAGGCTAAACAAATGGGACTGTTTTCTTAGAAGTGTCTGTTAAACTGAGATTGCCGAAGCAGTAGCTTTGTTATGTTTTATTTGACTTGCTGTGTAACAAAAGCAGCAGAGCATGTGACAGAAGAGAATTTTACTCAAGGAGTTTTATGTTTCATGCTACATCTCCCACACTGACTCAGCAGCACCACTTTGCTAACTCAGCGTAAAAAAAACAAATGTAAGAACGCAGCAGAACAACTCTTCTTCTTCTCCTTAGGCCTTTCTTTCTCCTCAGAGGGACGATGTTGACTACTTGAGACTTGCATTACTCAATACAGAAGGAAAGACTTGTGAGGGAAGATGTGTGTGACCAACACAGAAATGAGGAACTGGTTCTTCTTGTTTTCTGGGAGACTGAAATTAGGTGTTTATTTTCCTTTTTTTCAAGTCAACCACAACTAGCTAACAGTGACTCAGCAAAAAGGAGGTGTTTGTAATGCAACTCTGCGCAGAGTACATCTTTACAACTGAGGGGTATCTACATAGCAAATACAGACAGTTTTCTTAAATAAGTTTCTCTGCAAGTTAGTTTGCACAGCACTGAGACAAAGGATGAGCTGTACTTCTCTGTTTCAGACAAGCCTTAGGGGATCACCTATGTAATCCTTTTAGCAGGAGTTTATATCATTTTAATGTTGGGGGGAGAGGCTCTTAAATTCATAAGTTTTAAAAATGGAGAATGAGAATCATGTGATTACATAACTTGGATGAACCTTTGTTAACTCATTTTAAGCTGCTCCACATTGTATTTGATGGCATATTAAAATGAATGGAGATAAAAATGCATGGAAATTCATGGATGCATGGTTTTATGACTTTGTAGTAAACTTTCATAGTTCTTTAATGTAATGTTATCTACAATGGTTACATGATGAACGTACCCAACGGCGACCAAAGGGATAACACAGAGTCCTGCAGACATCAGGAAGGTGAAGCCGGGGTACCATGCCACTGTGGCAGCATACACACTGCTGAAGACCGCATTTGACACATTGGTGGTTAAACTCTCCAGGAAGGAGAGAGAGGCAAACAGAGCTCCTGCAAAAACACAAACAGGAGAGAAGCTATTAAGAAGTGATAAAGTGTTTACGACAGAATACGCCTAAAATTAGTTTAGTTCAAAGTTTCCCCTTTGCTCTGAGAAACAGAAACTTGGAGCGCTTTGCATTTAATTGCCCCATGAAGGCAGGCAACACTTTCATGGACTTTAACTCTACAAACAAACACACAGTTCTGTGGCTCCTGTAGAGCCCCGAACAAACTCACCCTGCTCGGACTTTGGGATGATCTTTGACATCATGGAGCGCAGAACAGGGTAAGGCATGATGGCCAGAAGCATAGGAACCCTCACTGTGAATAACAAAAAGCAATACACAGACATTATGTAATACGTCATAATGCAAGAGCTATAAAAGAACTTCAATAAACTATAAAGTTCATTCATTATAATTAAAAATGAACTCATTTCATGGCTGTTTAAGGCTGTGTTTATGTTTGCAAAACATTACAAAAGTGAGTGATTTAAGTCCTATCAGTCAGATAATGGCCACATTGCAATTCAAATAGACAAAACAGCGATACTATATCACATTTACATTGTTGTCTCACCAGATAAGAATACAGTATCTATAAAAACACACACAAGATACTATAACCCTAGTTACACCTTGTCAAACTGGTAGGAAAGGTAAACTCTGTCAGTCAGCAACCAGTTATACCCACCACTTCTGTTTTATTATGTAATTTCTTTAATTACTCTTCAGTGTTTGTTTTGTATTTTGTCCTGTAGATAAAATGTATTTAATATGATAATGATGATCCTTTTTTTCCACTAATTATTTTTTTAATAAAGCATTTGTTACACGTAATGGAAAAAGGCCATATTAATGAAGATATCAACATGTTTGTCTTAGATATGTGATGATTAGCAAAACCAAGGACTAATGGTTATTAAATAAATCTACATACCAAACATACCGTGTGGAGTTTCAAAAGACAATTCAATTTTCTGTTATATGGTAGATACTGAAACCATCTGATAGTTGGTTTATTGTCCTCAAACTACGCAAAACTTCTGATCTAATTGTTCTTAGGTTAGCTTTTTTTCACTGAAGGACATGTAAGGCTATTGTGACTTTAAGCAGTAAGCAGCAGAGTTGGTATGGAAGTTTTCCTCACCTAGAAACATCATCAAAGTGGTCTTGGTAAACGCCAGCATGATCGTGCCTGCCATGACAGACAGGACCCCCATAGCAACAATGAGCAGCTGTGGCACACCACAGTACGTGAACAGAAACACTCCTGCAAAACTGGTCAGGAATACAGTGGTGGACAGTGCTGAGCCGTAGCCAATCAAAATCTCAGACCAGCAAAGTGGCTTATGAAGCTCGTATAGTGTAACCAAGGGCATGTTACCCATGTAGGCAAAGGTGAAGCTGGTAAAGATGAACATCAGCAGGATCAAGACAGTTCTACACTTGCGGCTGGTCCCTCTGAACATCTGGTAGACCCCATAGATCATCTGTTTAAAGGCTGTGTGCTGAGGAGACCCGTCAAGAATAACAGCATCAGTGGGAGCCTTCTTCACAGTCTCTTCTAGGATAAAAATTGCATAGAGTAGGGTCACACATTGGCACAGTGCGGAGGTTGCAAAAGGCCAGTTAAAGCCCGTAGCTCTCAGGAAGTAGCCTGTTGATATCGCTGCCACGCCAGACAATAGACCAATCATCATGTCCAGTACAGCCATGCGTATCGTCTTCTGTCCATCATCCTTACATAAGTCCGCTACATAGGCAAAACAGCCACCCAGAAATGTGCCCATACCACCAAACAGAGCACTGAGAAACGAAGAGCCGATAAGCAAGTAAAAGTTGAGCTCAAAGAAGGACACAGTCAGAAAGGTCAAGGTGTAGATCAACATGCCGATCAAAGGCAAGATGATCGTGATCTTGCGTCCTCCCCGGTCACTGTAGGCCACAAGCATGAGGGTGACAATCAAAGAGGGGATTGTGGAGAAGAGCTCTGTGTAAAGGGTGAAGAGAGATGCCTGCTTCTGGACCTCCTTAAAACAGAAAAAAAGAGAGCATAGTTAATTCTGAAATGCATGCACAATCTGACACTAAACTGCCTGCATTTAATCACAGATTGAAAGCCCTTCAGTTTTTGGATTGCACAAACATTCCATGTGAGATTATTTTTTTTAGGGCCAAAAGGAACAATGCCTTTTTCAGTGCAACAGGTGCAGCAATGGCTATTTTCAGGCAAAGGTGTTTGCTTTCACTTCCCTGTTGTGTTGCATTCCTCTCCTTTTAATACAAACTAATATTTTGCAAAAGGAACGTTTCTTCTAAATCCTTTGTGTAATTTCTTTTGCCTTTCTTGTATTTCACTCTGAATTGCTGTAGAGCATTAAGTGATGATGTTCTATGAAATGAGATATGATTTTACAAGATTATCACTCTTTAGCAAAAGTGCTGCTGTAAAAACATGACAGTCAGTGTCTGTAAAATTTAAGCACAGGTGCAGAAGTTGAATCAGTGCAGAAGATGAATCAGTTCTTTTTGGCTGAACTGTGTTGCAAGAGGGGAACTAAAAGAGTTATGGGAAGATTTAAAGTTGAGTTATGAGAGTAAAGGTTTAACAGAAACACAGGTTGCTGCTAAGATTCTAATTACAGTGGTGGAAAATTAAACTTCACATATGCTCTGAGCAGTAACATTCGTTTTGCTGCGGGTTACTCTAACTGCTGTTTCGGTAGGCAGAAAACACAAAAACAATAAAGGGAATTTGTTTTCTACTGCCTCTGAAGTTACTGTAGCTGTCAGGTTATATTTCCATAACCCTGAAATCAGAGTTGGATACTAAAAAAAAGTTAATGCAATATTCATTCATTGCTTATTTTTAGTGGAAAGAAAAATCAAATACAAACAGTTTCTAATAGTGTAATTAAAAATTCACCTTGTGCTTTGAGTTAGTTAATTGGATGATCTCTCACATTCAGTGCTTAATGACTAACCTCATGCTCGCTTGACTGGTTGCTTCTGCCATGTTCTGTACATATGGATGAGTTGTCAGAGATGGGATAGCTGGTGTTTGTCAGCTGCTGCCAAAGCCTCCGGTATACATATTGCTGCACAAGAGGATAGATGAGAAAACCGGAGAAAGCATACAGAGCTACCACAGGCTCCACAAAGTGAAGACCTTTCATTTTGAGGGTCTGCAAAGTTCCCTGAAAAAGAGATGAAGAGAATGCATTTAAAACTTAAATATGAAAACACTTTATACTTAAAAAAGACTGGCTAACTTAAATCCTATACAATGTGTAAGTTAGTAACTTCCATTTTTTTACAAATTACAAAAAGTGACTAATTCAGAGTACTGGATGGCTCCATAAAGACTATTCTATGGCTGCAAGGCTTTACCTTTAAGACTTTACAACAGGTACAGAGTGTCATTCCAGAATAGAGCAGGCTGTACTTGTGAGTTCTTGCCTGCGTGGTCAGATATTTGTTTGTTGTTTTATCCTATTTAAGGCTAACTAAGGATAGAATCAACACTATATTACTGATACAAGATTATCAGACCGTATACTTCCTGAGAGTGAAAGATGAGATAAAGCTGTAATGTAAAGTATTTGTATCTGTGACTTCAGTATGCAGCACGATGAGCAGGCTTGGTCAATATTTAGATAGCACACAAAGAAAAATAACGGCTAACCCTTCAAGTAACATTATTCTCTTAAAGGATGATAACAAGAACATGATGTATATCACCTACCTTTTAGATAGTCGATAGGATCATGCTTCAATCAACTAAGTGACTCCATCGGGGCACTCTGTTTACCAGTTTCGTCGGAGCTATTTTATAGAGATTGCACGGAGTCATGTTATTATGAAACGCCGGGGTGCCGCCCCTCACCAAATGCTATTGGACAGCAGGCTTTCAAGGCCGCGTTTATTCGATTAAGGAACTGTCAATTTTCAGGAAACGCGGACAGGAACAGTTTGTGACTTTCTGTGACAGACTCGCTTTTGAGTACTACCATTTAATTGAAATACCTCTAAGGAAACTCTATTGGATATTCAGTTGCATACGCGTTGCATATTTTACAAAAGGACATGCAAAGCGTCCGTTTCCTTTGCTCATATAAGCACACACCACTGCTTGTCTAAGTATTACGGTAACGTGGGGTAGGCGTACTTTGCGTCGGAATGTACCATTTTGCCAACACACCGGGAAGGATTTTGTTGTGACAGCGGAGTAACAACCCGGTGGGGGGAGACGGTAAGGTGAAATCCATAGCCTTTTCTCTTTCCCATTTAAACCGAACCTACAATTGTAAGATGGAGCTTAAATTTAAATATTTGCACAGGTTTTTGTGCTTTACTTGATCGAGTCCCTTGAATGAATTTTTAGTACATGTCTGCTTATCTTCCTGGACGTGCAGGTAGTACCACCTTCAACATATCGTCAGCTAGCGATCCATAGCTATCCCTGTGGATATTTTTGGCTAACTTAGCCAACGTTACCAGTTAACGTGAGAAGGGAAGAAAGAGCGCAAACTGTAATTGTTGGATCATTTTATTCTTCTCGTAGTCTAGTTTGTTTCCCATCCCACGAAATTTAGCATTAAAGCTAGCTGGCGGGTAACGTCAACCGTTAGCGTTAGCTTCGCCTGCTGCAATTGCACTGAAAGTCGTGACTGTCCGTGTCAGGATGGATGCTTACACAGTTCTTCAGCCGGCCTAATGTTGTCGCTCACTGTGCTGTTGCCGCTCATAACGTTAATCCACTGATACCTGCTATATTAGGTTTAAAACTGGATTAGTGTGTCATATGTGGGCCTTATCTATGTCCGTAATTGATAGTACGAAAGGCTCCTCTTTCGCAATGAAAGTGTTCCTGTCGATCTGAATCACGCAATTTGTAATGAATTGCTCAATAATATGTACAGTTTCCCTGTGTAGGAAAAAATTAAACCAAATATTGTTTTGCCTGTAGACAGAGTGGTGCAAATTGCATTTAATTTGTGGGACGCTTAGTAAAAAAATAGTTAGGCTATATAAAATTTAGCACTTTTTTAACCAGAAATAAAAAGCAAGCGATGTATGGTTAGATTATTTGTCATCCCTCCATCAATAATAGATAACGCATCATCTCTACAAAGTAACCTTCAAATTACAGATTTTGTATATCATTAAGTATGTCTCCTATTTAACGTATTGTAATTTATTCTATTTGGTTTTCAGGTGATAACGTAGGTTTTTTCATCTTGGATCAACAATGGCCTTCAGCAAGGGATATCGCATCTACCACAAACTGGACCCACCCCCCTACAGTGTCATAGTGGAAACTAGGACCAGGGAAGAATGCCTCATGTTTGAGTCGGGGGCTGTTGCCGTTCTGTGTAAGGCATCTTGTTTGGTTGCACTGATGTGAGAGATCGTTTAAACACTCTTTAAACTGTTGCCCCAAAGAAAGGATGCTAAAAGGAAAATACAGCTATGAAATACATATTAACTGCTGAGTGATGGAAATGATACTGTGCTCTGATTAAGTTAGGGTTATGGTTACATGTAAATAAACGTAAAGGGGAGTATACTGTGGATTCTGTAAGTCCTTACATTGTGTTGCTTCTGTATAACTTCTAGCGGCAGCGGAGAAGGAGGCCATTAAAAACACATACACCAAGATTGTCGATGCCTATGGAATCCTAGGTGTCCTCCGCCTCAACCTAGGTAAGCTGCAGAAATATAATTCCTGTTCATTGCTCTTTCTCTCAGAAATTTCCTGGATCCTGTCCAAATTCAGACCTTTAGGTTCTTGTGCCACTGTGAAGGCCCTCCGATTTGTAGTCCTGTTGCTCCATACCCATAAGCTGCTTTCTTCTGTCCTCTACATGACCTTGAGGGCACTTGTTATCACAACAAGGAAAAAGCTGCGTAAAAGATTAAAGCTCAGCCTTATAGATGGCCAAGATATAACTGGCTAGTGATTTTTGTGTAGAGGAATGGCACCAGAGATTAATTCATCATTTCTTACCCTGTCTCTGAATGCTTGATGTTTTATTGCATCTTTTCTAAATGCAATGCAGTGCTTCAGTATACTGCCTCCTCTTTTTGTACCAGCCACTAAACATAATGGTAAATATCCCTTTTGTTTGCGCCATATTTCACGGTACCTCTGCAGGTGACTCCATGCTCCACAGTCTAGTGGTTGTGACAGGATGCAGCTCTGTAGGGAAGGTGCAGGACTCTGAGGTTTTCAGAGTCACACAGACAGACTTTATATCACTGAAGAATGATCCAGGAGATGAGGACCGGATAGCTGAGGTGCGAAAGGTTCTGAACTCAGGACACTTCTACTTTGCCTGGTCTTCCACTGGCATCAGCATGGACTTGAGTCTCAATGCACATCGCAGGATCCTTGAAGACACAACAGATAACCGTTTCTTTTGGTAAGTGTGTGAAAATACTGCGGTTCCAGGTTATAGAGAGAATAGTGGGCAAGTTTTTGGCATTAAAAACCTCTGAAGTAGTATATATGAGCTAATTATGTGTTCTGAAGTCCACACAGTCTTTGTGGTTTAAGAGCTTATTCTGAATGTGTGATTATGGGGGCGGTGCAGTTTGCAACTTAGGTGTGAAAACTCACTGCTCTAATTGAGATTACTAGTGTATTAACTGTTGTGTCTGTCTTGATGTTATAAAACAATAGGAACCAATCTCTGCATCTGCACCTGAAACACTATGGAGTAAACTGTGATGACTGGCTGTTGAGGCTGATGTGTGGTGGAGTGGAGATCAGGACCATCTATGCAGGGCACAAACAGGCCAAGGCCTGCATCTTCTCCCGCCTCAGCTCAGAACGAGCTGGCACACGATTCAACGTCAGAGGAACAAACGATGATGGACAGGTGGCCAACTTTGTGGAGACCGAACAGGTAACTCAGTTCCTTGACAATTTTGTTGAATTTATCTTTTTGCTTAAGAGGTTTTATGATAAAAGATGATGATTTGAAAAAATGTGACTGCATCAGTTTCTCCAGCTCCTTGTGTGGAAGTAAAGTTGTGATGTGTATATCAGAGCATTACTAACGAGACAGCAAAGTAATTTGAAGGTCATCATTTATTGTTTTGAGTTATGGAGTGAGAGATTAAAGAACTCTGCTAGCTTTGGTGTAAATATTTATGACTAAATATGAAATTACCTGTTTGTGGTGGGAAAGATAGTGTTTGGCTTGCAGCATACCAATCATTTGTGCACAAAGGGAAAAAGATTGATTAAGTCTAGCTCATAAAGAAGTAGGAAATTTTGGGGATCATTTTTATGATCGTGATTGTTTCTTGTAGTAATAAACTCTGCAAGCACTTTGATAAAAATAATAAACAGAAAGGGGAAGAGTGTGTTTCCTTGCCTGCCATATATGTGTTCTTTGTTTGTAAAGTTGGTCTGTTGGTGCATGCTGTTAATAAATAATAGGTTGTATAGTCCAAATGGTTTTGGCCTTTCTGACATGCATCAATCCACATTTGTCTATAGAGTCACATGAGCTTGGTTAATACAGTTTATGTAAATACTGGTTATCTATTTACCATTCAGAAACAACACTGGTACAGCCTTGTGGTCGAACACCAATGCCCCAGTCTTTTGTGCTGTCACTGTTGAATCAAGCAGTAGTTCAGAAGGGACGAACCCATCACTGGCTTTAGATAGGGCCTCTCATGTTTTTTGCAAGTTTTGCGAAAACTTAAGGCTATCTTACTTGCTTAGAAGGGAAGTGTGAGAAAAAGGAATAGTTTGTTTTTTTGTCATCTGAAACCTCAGCGCTAGATGCTACTTAATCCTACACTCTGAACCTTGAAAAGCAACATTGTATTACCATTATACTTAAAAATTACTAAAATGATCAATACAATTGTACTTGTAAAAGGTTGGTGGTCGTGTCAGTCTCTCTGTGCCTGATAGCCTGTTACTGCACTGTGTAACTGTGGTGAGCAAGTAGGATCACATTTTGTAATTTTTTATGTCCACTGTAATAACTGTCTGATTTTAGTGAAAATGTATCAAAATTTATGGGGAAAATACTTCATGATTTTGCCTCTGCTCTTTAATTTGTAGAGTTACTTGAAGTAACCTTTAACTACCCATACTGTAACTACAGCTGATGTTTAGCTCTGTTACCTGTGTAGCTTGTTGACTTCTCAGAATTCCCAGGGGTATTTGTGGTCACATAACTATCACAGGATGAGTGATTTTTGAAAACAAAAAAAATGCCGTCAGCACAGCACAGATGCAAATGATGCCTAACAACACAGTTGTTACATTTCGTTTGTGTCCTGACAAATTGGCCACAGACACGCATGCTGGCATTGTAGTGTAATTTCCAGTCATAGAGGACTTCCTCATAGAATGTTTTTGATGGTTCCATTTTATTGTTTTTTATTTTCCATTTCCTTTTCCTCTAATTATTAAAGCGCAGATTTTTTTTTAGTATTATTACTCTTGTTATTATTATTTTTTCAGGGTGATAAATTTTATCTGTTTTGAATTTAGATATTTTCTAAAGCACTTTTTTTAAATAATAATTTTCTTATTTAAGTGTGTTTTTAAAACCACTACTCTTTGTCACACTACTTTGTCGCATTGCCGCTGAACTTTAACAAATGCTTCCTCTTGTTTTGTACAGGTTATTTTCCTGGATGACAGAGTCTCATCCTTCATACAGATTCGTGGGTCCATTCCTCTTTTCTGGGAACAACCAGGAATACAGGTAATGGTAACTAAATCCTTCTTACAAAGCCAGCCTAGAATGTTGAATGTGAAGTTTTCATATATATAAGCCATAATATATGAAAATCATCAAACATCCTTCATGTAGAGGTCCTGACCATTTTGTAAATGCTACAGTTGTAGATAGGGCTCACACAGTCTCAGTTGATTTCACAATACAAGTGTAGACTCTCAATTCTCATGAAGCCTAAATGGAGCTTTTGCAAAAAACAAACAAGAAAAAAAACCAAAACATACTATACACGTCATTTATGTCTGCTAAGATTATGTGAGGGAAACGAAAAGTCATTTTGTGATCGCCAGGATATCTCTTATTCTAGTGTTAACACTTCTGTCCATGCTGTGTTCAGAAAAATTCCATTAAGGGTGTTTTGTCGCAACTGAATGAGAATCGACACCCTAAAAAGCTGGATGAGAACCCCCACCTGGTATAACCCTTTTTTTGTTGCTGTTGGCTCTTGCTGGTTCTGGCGCTTTCATACTGCAGATGGGGGTTTCTCTGTGCAATGCCAAAGAACGGGAATGAAAAACAAGGCACTATCATTGTGGATTGATGATGTTTATCCATGTAGCAAACACAGAATCTGTCCAAGAAATCCAATTTTGAGATTTAAGACAGGAACTAGATAGAATCTTTCATGAAGCACATACTATAAACAACATCATTGGGTCTCCTCTGCCCCTGGCTTGACATTGCACAGACTGGTGGATCAAAGTAGACGTGGGGGAGGTTATTGACGGATTAATTGGTTGGTAAAGGGCATTTTTCTGTTTTCCTCAGCTCCCAGACTTCTTTGGTCAGGTGAGAGCCTGATCTGAAAACATCCCCTAGCCACGCCCCTTTCACTTAATCTGCTGATGTTCTCCAGGCAACTGGATAGGTGTTAATTGATAATATGGAAAAATAAGCTACTAAATCTAAATCAGGGAAGACCAAGACCATATTAGTCACCTATTCAGTCCACAAGGGTTATGGTTTGGTCAAAACTCAGGATAAAAGGGCTTGGGGTTGTTTTCAGAGAGAACTGTAGACGTCCTGCTTTTAAAGCATTATTGTAGCACTTAGTCCCCTCTACCAATTGTGGCTTTTGTAGGCTTATTTTCTCCTCCCATTACTCTTTCATTCATTCCCTGAGCAGGAGTTTCTCTTTGTTTTCCAGAAGAAGAGTTATTGAACTTTCTACAGTTAGTTTACATTAGAAATAGTTGTGACTTAGTCTTTGAATCATATTTATAGAGTAGGTATAACAAAACCCTGCTGGGAAAGATCAGTAAAGTTGTCAAGCTGCCCCCTCTTTACAAATTAGTTGTCAGAGTCCTGGTTGATCCCAAAATCTTCTGAAATATGTAAACTTGATTTATATTTATATTGAAGACAATTCTTTGAGTAGAATAGAGCACTTAAGAGTAACACCAGTAACAGTCTAGGTGTTATCTGTTACTGGCTGGGTTGGCGTAAAATGTAAAGAGGCTTTGGCGGTGTACAGCCGTAACCTGAGTCCTTTTCAGATGTCATCTCAGGAAGTTATTAAATATGCATAGCATAGACCTGCACACCAGTAGAGCGAGGAAGGAGTGACAAAATGGCAGCAGCATGAAACAAAATGTCTTGTCCTGCCAAACACTGGCCTACGCCAGAATAACCATGTACAAATAAAAAGCAGAGGAAAAGATTAGCACACAGTGTGATAGAAAGGCAGAAAGTGCACTCAGGAGATCTCAGTAACGTCCTCCAGAAAAAATGCAGTGGTAATAATGAACGAGCGGTTTGGACCCAGAATAAGTGTATGTTATGTTTGACCAGTGGAAGGAAGAGGAGGCAGACACTGAATGGAACAGGAGGAATGGCAACACTTGTTTTTCTTCTTTTAAACAAAGAAGCTAATAAAGACAGACAAAGATGAGATTTAAAAAGCAAGGGGAGATACAAGAGAAGTTTTTCTGTACAGGCACAGATGTGTAGGGAGCAACAGGGGAACAAGTAAAGACCTGCAGTGCTGAGTGAGTGGATTTCAGTGTTGCAGCAACTGTACAGTGGTCCTACTAAGCCTGTCAAGGTGTGGTCATGTTACTACTCAGGAAAGCTTTGTTTCCTTGATTCATTAGCACCAGTGTACTCTCAAAATATGTGTATAGAATGTGTTAAATGATATAAAAACAAGAGAGGAAAGGAAAACTTTGCATATAAGTTCAAATGAACATGTTTAAGGGATGAAAGGCAACAGGTTTTTTTTCCGCAAAGCAATGTCTTTTGTTGTATGAACAAATCTCCCTGTGCTGCCCATGTGTTGCTGTTGTCCTTTGTCATTCTTTTTTGCCGCCATAAAGATCAAATGTAATCCAAAGATTCTTTCCCAACTTCACTTTTCACCACCAGGTTTTCCAGTCATCTGCAACTTGTGTGTGCGCAACTGTCCTTTGAAAGGTTTAGTTTTAAGGAAAGAGGAACAATTTGACTCGTGTCTCTTTTGTCTTTTCTCGCTGTCCCTGTTCTGCAGGTTGGCTCTCATCGTGTCAAACTGTCAAGGGGATTTGAGGCAAATGCGCCTGCGTTCGAAAGGTAATTAAAATGTTCTGTCTGTGGTTAGCGGTTTGCAGCTGCTTTATCTGGCCTCCAACAGATTACCACTCCTCTGAGGAACAGAGAAGACACCATAATGCTATGTGTCCTGTAGTTACTATCCTCAATAAAGGAAAGCTCTCAAGTCCCTTAAAGGAGATTTTAATTAAAGTGTGTCCTCTGAGGCCAGTTTATTGCAGGGAACATAAAGGACAAATTAGTAGCCTTTGATTAGATGTCGACCTAAATAACCTGTATTTAATCTTCACT
>JAPZDZ010000006.1:12533335-12543440 GCA_029783805.1 Acanthurus tennentii | reverse complement strand
TGCTGGACAAGTTTGTTCAGTTTGGAGAGGTCATTCTCATCAGGTGAGCCTGACATCCCTAACACACATACACACACTCACACACGTACACAAACAGACAGAAAGACAGACCTGTATCACCTTCAGACAGTTAGACTGCATTTCTAAAGTCCTTGTTTATACAGGTTTGTTGAAGAGAAGATGTGGGTGACCTTCCTGGAAGGTTACTCTGCTCTTGCTGCTCTGTCTCTCAGCGCTTCCACTGTAAGTCTTTAACTTTCAAATAAAGGATAACCAATAGAGTCATAACATAAAGGATATGAAGTATGTATCAGTATCTATCACCTTTGTGTGACATTCAAAGATGTGTCTCAGAGACACAGAGAAGTTGCTTTCCTGTAACACTCTCTCATCGTCTTCCTTGTCTGTTTCTCTTGGTAAAATTGAAGGTCCTTGGAAAGGTGATTGACATCCGTCTGAAGAGTCCAGGCTGGATCAAGAGTCTGGAGGAGGAAATGAGCGTGGAGAGGATCTGTGGAAGCATCCCCACCTCGGCCAGCTCCACCCTACTTGCTGAGGATACAGACATGGGTGATGATGATTATGATATGGAAGGTAAGGAGTCACAAGCAATCCTATGCTCATGCATTACAAAGTGGATGTCAAGAATGGCAGCTTAGTTGTTTTTTTTTTGCCACTAATTTGCTTCCTATGCCAGGTGATGTGGATGATGAGGTGGAGGAGATCCTTCCCCAGCACCTGCAGCCTGGAGCAGGCTCTGGCCCCGGATCCTCCCCTCTTCCCTCCCCCCGCAGTAGTCCTTGTCCCTCCCCCACTCATGGAGAACCTTCGGCCCCCAGCAGGCCTAGTCGTGGACAGCCCCCTCGACCTTCACAAGGTAACTGGGACATGACTCACAACTGAATCAAGTTGCCAGAACTACAGTTTAATCACCTTCTGGACTATAAACTGTGATTTTATTCTGTTCGTTATACATGTGTGCAGATTTAAGTCCATCAACACTGAGGAGAGAAATTTCAGGTAAAATGTAACGTGTGATGAATTAATCTCTATTTAGTGTTAGAAGGCTTGTGATGTGTCTTACAGTAGAGTGTGCAGTGTTTGCTTCATCTTTTTTTTTTCTGATGGACGCACTCACTCACTCACTCACTCACTCACTCACTCACTCACTCACTCACTCACTCACTCACTCACTCACTCACTGTGACTTTTCTGGACAAATGTCTGCTCTTTTCACACATGGGCTCAGTCACACACCACACTGACTTAACATGAGAGCACTGGAATGGTAAAGCTTGGACAAAAATATCTGGACATTTTTGGTCACAAATAAAGCTCACCAAGGTCTTGACTGTAATATGTAAGAGTAGCAGTGCGTATGTGGAAGAGGCTGAGGTGTATAAACTGGGCAGTCACAGTTTTTTTGAAACAGTCACAAATGATTATTTTATTTTTTTCTTTCAGGGCCTCCTGTTGACTTCCAGCCTGGTGCCCCCACATCTCAAGGCGTAGAGCCCAGGCGCCCACCCCCGCCTCGTCCCAATGCCCCCCCAGCCAGACCAGCACCCCCTCAACGCCCACCACCACCTTCAGGTGAAGTTTTATCCTTAATCTCCTTGTATTAAGTTGATTAAAGCTATGTTTTCTGACAGTTGATTCACAGTAAAATAGCCTGGAACCTTGTTCAGAGCGGCTAAATAAAATCCTCAACTTGAAGTAGATCTAAAATTTATCAGCATTGTGCAGTATGAGATATTTAGGCAGTTGTTAATATTCTCACCTTTTTATCCACTGCTTCCCTCTCATTCCTGAAGGAGGCATGAGCCCACTGCTAGTTAGAAAGGACTCTGGAGGTAAAGTGATTGCTGTGGAACTGCGTGCTCATGTGCTTACACTGCTGAAGCATTTTAAGTAGTGGCTGCTATTTTCCATCTAATCACATAAAAAAATACATTGCATTCTGCTCAGTAGGCATTTGCTTTGGACAGTGGCATCGCCACTTAACATGCTATGAAGTTAATATGCAATGTATGGTACTTCAGCAATGTTCGGTCACTGAAACATCAGCATACCACAAACCCTCCCCTTCACTTGACTAGAAGTGGAGAACCCACCACTTGACCTGGCTGAGTTTGGAAGTGGAAAATCAGCCATGCGGTTGCTGAGTCATGCTTGTTGAATGACTCCTAGATTAAGTACATGATGAGTAGTGGAGAGTTGTTGCATGACTGCTTTAGTCAAGAAGTATCAAAAGTCAGTGCTTTTGGTGTGTTATCTTTTCACTGCACATGACCTGTGATTTTGCAATAATATTTAAGATTCTTCCTCCCCTGTGGTGTATCTGTGAGTACTGTAAAAGTCCTGTAATTGACTTTTGCCCTATTTTGTATTTAGTTGATGTGGGTTTAGCTAGTAGGTCATCATATTTTTGTATTTTCGATATGAGCCATCAACACTGCAATGAAAACCTTTTCTAAAACTTACTTATTTTTTTATGTTTTCTTCTGTGCTTCATTTTGAAAATATTGTGTCCCCTCTTTGATTTTAAGACTGGGGGAAGTGTCCCAGCCCACTGCTTGCTAGGAGAGGCAGTGAAGGTAACTGGCAATGCCTTTGAATATAATCTGAGCCCTGTAGACTCACACCCGAGTCATCAATGTCATTAACGTGTTTGGACATTGATGCGTCACTGTTGACCAGTTTGCATAATGATAGGCCATCTTAGTCTTGTGTACATACGTGTGTGTGCGTGAGTAAGTGTGTGCGTGTAGGAGAGATGTGTTTGATATACTGTTGCAAACAATTCTTGCTTATGTAAATAAAATGTGCAGGAAATGCAAAATCCATAGAGGGTAAAGGTTTAAATGACACATGCACACTTTCACAATTACTGTGTCACTGGAGACAAATTTAGAATTTTTTACCCAAAATACTATTTCTCTTACTCAATTAATCTTTAATGTTGGTTTTGGGTGTAATTCATCACTATTAAAATGTGTTCGGAGTAAAGGATAAATTAAGGATGGGCATTTTTCCCAATGATGCTTTTTTTTCTAAACATTTGTTTTAAGGGCTCATATCTTTTTCAAAAGGGAGGAAATTGGTCAAAACAAGACTGCTTTAAAAAGTCAGTCACATAAGTAGGAGGAATGAGGTAGGATACAATGCAGTAACCATCCAACTCAAATTGCTGCCCATATAATATTGTTACACATATTTCAGTTAGCTCAGATATTCCGATCCTGTATGATAAGTGGGAAATACCTGCTCATGCACATAGATGCTCAGACTTTCAGCATTCCAGGCTTTAAAGCACTGCTACATTATAATTTCCACATGCTATTCCCAGTAATTCTTGTCAAGCGTTGTAATTGGGAACACCTGCTCCATGACCACATTGTGTATAACAGTATTGTGGTTTGGTTTCCTTTGTGCTGCAAAGGACCAAAAAGCCCCGCTCTTCCTCGGCCAGATGCTGCAGCAGGTGAGTGCCACAAAGCATGATGTAGCCTCACTTAGCATTAATGTTCCAGTGAGGTCAGAGGATTTTTTCCCAGTTACGTTTGTTTTCATTTTTTCCCATAAAAGCCCATCTTTGTGTGACATTTTTTTTGTTCTTGCTTTGCACTACATGAGACATAGATCATCTCTGTCTGTCTACTATAATCCAGTGTTATAAGTTTATGCATTGACACAAATCACACCCGTCCGGGGGTGTTTGATATGGTTTGGTTGCTTAGCCTCTCAGGGACTTGGCCCGTCTTCACCTGACCCATTTGTATGGTGGGTGTGTATGGTTAACAGGGTTGACTTATATTTGCTGACTGTACAATGAAGTATTGCACAGAGGCGGACACCCAAGTCGCGTGGGAACATGTTTCGCAAGCTCTGAGGGGTTCAGCATGAGAATAGTGAAAGAAGAGGTGTGCGTTTGCAAGCTGTGTGGCAAGCAGTTGGCTCACAGAACAAGGCCTGCCTGTCCTCCAGACCTCCTGCAGCTCAGGAATGACTGAGTCATCATGAATAATGTCATCCATAGAGAATTTGGTCTGTCATAGGTTGGGGAGTTTACAGTGTAATTGAGTGAGGTTTAGTACAGTATTTGTAGAAGTTGAATCCCTCATCTCTGTAAATTCACCAGTTTGTTCTTATTAGTAAGAATAATGAAACTTATTTCTTGTTGCTAATGTAGCCAGTTTGTCTGTATTAACTCTTTTAGGTCGAGGTCAGCCAGCAGTTGGAGCTCCTGGACCTGGAGGTGCTTCAAGACCAGTGGGTTTACAACTCTGATTATTCTTAATAAAAGGAAGTTTACCTTTTCTTTCCAGGATTTTTACCCAATTTGTGAATTTCTCCCAATTCTATTTTTCTACTCTTCACCTAGAATATCCCTCCTAGAGCTGGAGTAATCAGTGTGCCTCCACAGTCTCGTCCACCACCTCCCTCTCACCCCGGAGCACCCAGACCCATCCCAGAGGTGCATCCAGGGGCCCCCCGGCCCATCCCAGACACCCACCCTGGAGCCCCAAGACCTATTCCCAGTGCACAGGCAAAACCAACTGACCTGCCTCTGGGTAAGGAAATATGTTTTCACAGGGGGGCAGTTAATTAGATTGTACACATTAGGAGCGGATGGAGTGAATATAAGCCATAACTCTGTTCTGTTTCATTCCTCAGGTCCTCCACCCTCAGGACCACCTCCTGCTGACCCCCCTGCAGTAAGACCATCACCCATGCAGCCACCCATGCAGCCCCAACCAGCTGCTCCTTCAGTTCAGTCCCAACTCCCACCACCAATGCAGCCCACCCTTCCAGCACCCTTACAGCCACAGCAGGCTGCAGCACCTAAAGCAGGACCCCCTCCTGCTGCTGCTGCTGCTGCTACTGCTAGCCCTGCTGGGCCTCCACAAGGTCTGGCCTCTCCTAAACCCCCACCACGTTCCCGCTCCTCTCATGCCCTGCCACCTGATGCTGCCAAGTCTGAGACAGCTCCAGCTGCACAGGTTAGTGCCAGCTTCCTTTCGTTAAATTATTAAAATTTCAGCAACTTAACAAAGAACACTAACATAATAATTCCCCATCAAGTACACTGATATGGTCTTGCTTGCATGTTATTAAATCCTGCACTACAAATTGTTGCTCAGATTCTGCTCTTTATGCATTTTCTGCTGAATTGTGACCAGCATAGCAGGTGAAGAGTGCAACAATAAGGAAGTAGCCTCTTTCTGCTCTCTTGTCTCTCATTTAATGAACTTAGTTGTCTGTGTCATTCTTCTTGCTTTTGTCTCTCTGATACATTTGTCTCTTTCTCACAAGCTGGAGAAGCCCTCAGGGTGACAGGTACCTGATATTAAACCACCTCTTTGTGTCATCCACCATAGCACAACAGTCCTTTTCTCTGATGTAACATTTTCTCCTAAACAAAACCTTCCCCATCTCTCATCTAGTAATTGATATTTCTTTCTTTTCCATCTACTCCTACGTTATTTTAACCCTTAGCCTACTGAAAGGCCATGCAATGTTTTTTGCTAGGCTCACAAAATGGAGCATGTTTTTTTTTTTTTCCCCCTGTCGGTCAACATGTCAAACCATAAATGATATAGAAAACAGATGAAAACAATGTTTGTTGTTGGCCGTTTTTCCCATCACTTGTCCTTTCATATTTGCTCACTGTGAATCAGGTCATAAGAGTGAGCAATTATGCAATGACCTCATAATAATTTGTATGATTTCTTTCATTTAGTTGTTTTGTTTGTGGACTGTGATGCAAAAGTCAGTTATCATTAGTCACCAGTGTAATAAATTCGATGCAATGCCTGTTTGTAAAAGTTTTAAATTGGGCTAATTAAAGATAATCTGTGGAGTTTTTGACCACTAGCAGCATTATGGATCAGTGTTATGATTAGTGTCTGGGTGTGACTCAGTGCAGATTCCTGCTGACTGCAGTGGGTGATAATGCAAATGTGGAGCATGTGCAAACTATACAACCAACATGAACAGATAAAACATACAAAAATAAGGATATTAAATGGCTATGTTTATCAGTTGAATGGGGTTAATATGACTTGCCCATACTCCACTTTTGTCAGCAGTAGTAATTCACCAAGTATAGCAATGTTAAAGGAAAGAGAAAAGGCTCCAAAGGGTATCTTTAATTTTAAAGGAAGAGGATTACAAAAAAATAAAATGGTGTAATGGTCCATTATTTAGCAAAACACTCAAGTGTTATAAGCTAATTGTTGCTTTTTTCACAGAATTTGTTGGTACAACTGAATGGCTTTTTTATGTCTTGTTAATTCTTAGATTAATGGACTGAATGGAATCCAAGGAGAAGCACAATGGAAGCCCGACCCATTCGATACACTTGCATCTGACATCCTCTCCTCTTCCTCAACCCCCTGGCACACCACTCAGTCCCTGACCAGAGGTTCCTCTCTGCGTGCCCCCCCTGCTGTTCCTGCATCCAAAGTTTCCACCAGAACTCTCCCCTCATCCTTCTCCCTCCAGTCCTCCACTCTCTTAGACCTGCAGGCGAATGAATCGTCCTCATCTTCCTCGCACTCTTCTCAGTCACAGCTAGCCCCCACCCTGCTCCCGCCTCCCCCTGTCCCATCTCGTAGTCGCTCACAGGAGACGCTGCGCGCCTCCCCTGGGCCCTTCCTGACCGACCCACTTCCTGCCCGACCCAGCAGCACCAATCCATTCACAGGCCCGCTGGCACAGCAGCAGCATCGCTCGCTCACTCCGGACTTCAGCATCCAGCGTCCGACTCCAGCGCATAACTTTCAGAGGACCATGTCTGCTCTTTCGCAGCCGCTGATCCCTACCTCTGCTCCAACAACAGACCCTGCTGCTACACCTGCCTCTCATCTCCAAAGGACCATGTCCTTATTTGGACCATCGTCTACTCTCAATCCTACACCCGCTCCTTTGCTCCCCCTGGCCCCCAACTCGGCCGCTGCCCCCGCCCTACCTCTGGCTCCGCCATCCTCCATTCCGCCTGCCCTTGCACCTCGTCGCCAGCAACCTCCACCAGGAGGGAAACCACCTCAGCAGTGGGTCACTTTTGATGATGATTTTCCAACTTCAACTAAAACACCACAGGCCCCCATAGTCCCTTCCAGCTCTTTAGTGTCTAAAAGTCAGACTCTGCCCACCCGCTCTATGTTTGACCCAGAGCCCGACTGGTTATCCTCCACCCCTTCAGTATTTCCTACCCTCCCTCCTCCCATCCCAAACAGAACAGTAACCAGTAACCCAAAGCTCCCAGGGACCCAGTGACAGCTGCTTCTTCGCCAGGGACTCGACAGAAGGATAGGATCACTCTTACATGTAAAGGGCATATTCAGATATGTATAGATCTATGATAAATGTGTATATGTGTTTGTGTATTGTACAAAAGAGACAGTATTTAAGAAGTATAGACCAATCCCCCTATAAATCACGGAAAAGGATTTATATCTTGAGCAGAAACAGAAGTTTATGAGCCTAAACATGTTCTAACTTTACCACAGAGATGTTTGCTTGTTCCCTGATATAAACGTTTATTTTTAATATCAATCATTCTGTTTATTTTTATTTATGGCAGCAAACATGTGCCTGTGTCTACAGTATAAAGTTATGTAATGTAGAGCTATATGCACACGTCATGTGTCTAACCACCCGTGCAATATCAAGACATGGCCATGTGGCTGTGCAGTGCGCTGCATTTGCCTGCAAGCTTTCACCAGTGTCAGTGTTACCTTTTGCATTTGTTACATTGACTGACACTCTGCATCTCACATCCATCATCTTGACTGATCTGTAAATTAGAACAGGATTCCCTATAGTAGAGGGTTAGTCCTCTGCTTTCTCAGTTTTGTTATTTTACATGTAGTAGAAGACAATGCGCTGCAGGATTTACATCACTGCAGGTTGCGGCAATCCAAAAATTGCTTTGACCTGACAAAAGTTATTTTCTGTTCTT
This sequence comes from Acanthurus tennentii, assembly GCA_029783805.1. Lineage (NCBI taxonomy): Eukaryota > Metazoa > Chordata > Actinopteri > Acanthuriformes > Acanthuridae > Acanthurus > Acanthurus tennentii. The sequence continues at coordinate 12,535,474 of JAPZDZ010000006.1, read as the reverse complement.
TCTGGTGTCTGAGGGGTGCAAATAAAAAAAAATCATATTGTGCACTTGCTTTTATCATGAATGTACTTTATGTTGTGCTGGGTTTTGTCATTGCCTCCTTGCAGACACCACGGTGTGAACAAAAACCAACATGAGTCAGTGTCATAGTCGGTCAAAATGTTCACTGCCGCAGGACTGATGCTCTGTGACATCATCTCATGATAGACAGTTTGTTTTCTCTTCTCAGTCATTATTCTTTGTCTATGATCGGGTACGCTTGGCTAAATATCTCTTTATAGCTCTATATCAGAACCTATACATAGTGATTATGTATAAATGTATGTTTTCAAAATGGGAACTTCTGCTTAATGTGCATACGTGTGTTCGTGGTCAGTGGTTTGCACAATGTAATTGATATGCACTGAAATGTTGTGTGCGCTCTCTTGGTTGTATTCTTGTTGATGGCAGAGAGAGATGAGAGCCTGCGGACTGAACGGATGAGAGGGCTGTTTGACCTTTCCACCTCTGTAGTGTTTCGATCCTTCTTGATTTTTAGCCAAAGCATTTAACAGAACTATTGTAATTTCAGAGAATGTGGCGTATGCGTGTGTATACCTCTGTTACTCTCCTGTACGAAGATGATGTGATTCGGGTCTGTGGACATGGCTGCAAGGACAAGCCATGAAATATCAATAAGAGGGCACTTTTATTTTTTACTTAAACTTTTGTTTATTGCAAAAGTTGTGCTTTTTATTTCTAAGAACATTTACTCTAACTAATCTATTGTTGATGCTGTGGTGGGAAGTAATGTGTTGTGTTTGACATGCATATCGTCTGTTGTGGTGTTTGTGCTTGAATGTGAGTGCGTGTACAGAGTTGAGAGTGGATTATCAGGGCTTTTCCACTTAGAAGTCTTCACACAGTGTATTTGCTTACAGGTTCTGGACTAAACTGCCACTGTATTGACTCACTCGTGACTGTAACTGCATTTCCACTCCCCAGCCTGCAAGGGGCTGAGGAGTGACAGCACTGTATGCGAAAATGTTAACAATACAAGGACCTTTTTTTTTTTTTTTTTTCCACAAACACCCACCAACTGAGTGAGATGTCCCGGTAGCAACACTGCTTTGACCCAAATTCATCACCAGATAATCATTTTCAGTTGTTTGTTGTGTCCTTCCCAAACACAGTGTGGTCCACATTCCAGACTGTCGTGTGATTTCAGTGTCAGGTGTCAAACTCTTTTCTGCATCTTCTCAGATCCACCTGTGATATCTAACCCATATCGGTTTCCTCCAGTCGAGAGTGATTGTTACTGAGCCTGGCTGATTTCATTCATGAGGTGTGTGTGTGTAGTGCTGTCAGAAGTGATGTGTCAGTATTCTTCCCCTGTACTACCTACTTCACTCTTTCACTTCCGTTGTGTTGTATAGGTCGGCATCAGTGATGGCAATGATAAGCAATAGTTACGCGAAAGGATCAGTGAGGGTTTGATTCTCCCTGATGTGGCACATGCCGTGTTAAGTTGTGACAGTCTACTTAGATGTTGTTTCCCCCCCAACCTCCAGAAATGATGTAACTGACTGAAATGTCTTAAAAGCATTTTGATGGTTTATAGTGGATAAAAACTCTCACCCAAGAAAGTACCAGCTAACTAATGCTTCTGTTTTGCGCTTTGTTAAAACACTGTGTAAAATACGTGAAAATAATCTACATTCACTGCACTGAAAGCAGTAGCTATCTATGTAAGCAAGTGTATCAGGTTGCCTTTGCTTACATGTCAGTGTCATCTATAAAATGCATTTATTGTGTTATCAAACTGTGTGCAGTAGATACTGTATCTGCATTAAAAGTAGGTGACTAGCCAGCTCTTTGTGTCATGTTATGTTCATGATGAGATTTTATAGGAAACATATTGCTCCTTTTGTGAGGTTGGTGTCCCTTTTTATGGTTATAATCCATAATAAATAAGAGTCTGTGTTGTTGAACATATTCTGTATGTATTAAAGAGAAAACATGAAGCTGCGATCCATGTTAATATCCAATTTTCCATATTTTAAGTGCACAGCTGATTGCACATTTATGTATGAAGCAGTTTATGTTGTATGTATGCAAAAATAAATGTCAGTTTACCGGAATATTGATGTTTGTCTTATTTTT
>JAPZDZ010000006.1:12478749-12515308 GCA_029783805.1 Acanthurus tennentii | reverse complement strand
AGAGAAAAGTCCTCAAAACACCGACAGAAAACTATAAACAATACGTTTATCGCGCCCGCTTTAGTCGAAGAAAAGCCGTTAAAATATCGACCGAAAAATGTAAACAACATGTTTGAATCGTCCAGTCTGGATTCCACCGCCATCGAAGAAAAGTTGTTTGGTCAAGCAGAGGAGGATGAGGACAGTGATGAGGGACCTGTGGTGTTTATCTGCGGAAAGTGCAAGTTACCTGTCGGGGACTCACTGTCTTGGGATGGAAGTGAAGACGACCAAAACCAAATTAGACTGAAAAGTGAGTCAGTTTTGTTAATTGTTGGCTTTCCTCTTATTTATGCCTTTTGTATAGAAACGTCATACAAGGTTTTAAAAAAATACAGTTTCAGGTTGGACAACACAATTTTTGGACCTGTAACGTTTCCATGTACACGTAATTTCGTTCATATGTATAAACCTTTTGTGGACTTCATCACTTCAAACTGTTTAAGTGAAAGTTACTTAGGCTAAGTGAATTAGGTAAAGCAGTTTCAAAAAGCAAGATAAGTTGAAAAGTCTGATAAAATAGTGCTTTCAGATGTAGTTACGGAAGCTGAGAATGTACAGATTTCTGGGTTGCCTTATGAATATAGTGTTGCATTATGGTGCTGATTTGTTTGTGATGTCTTGGTCTCAGGGGTCACTGGCAACGTCTTGGTTGGAAAGGAAAATCGCCTGTATGAAGTGAGCAAACGATCATCCTGGTAAGTCCTGTTCAGTTGTAAATGTATTTAGATCCTTATACCATTAGATATTACATTATGAGATGATGAAAAACAGCAAACAAACAATGCGTCAATGTAAGCAGAAGTATTTTTCCATATTATATCACATTGGTATATGAGACTTAACAATGTTAAATACTAATATTTCATGAGTGATGTCTTTTCCTGGTATTAAATGCTGCATTAGAGCAAAGTGATGTGATTTTTCTGAACTAACCAGATTGCTCTAGAAACTTTTCTGCTACCTCTGAAGCAGTACTGACTACTTGCCAGGTGCATATGTTTGTCTGTGGACAGCCAATGTCTTGGTGATAGTGTCACAGCTGTGCAAGATGCGTTACAAAACTTCATAGATGTGTAGTTTAGATCAAAATAAACGTTCAAAATGGTGTGGCCTGAGCAAGAGTGACAAAAGTAGGGGGGAGATGACAAAGGAAAGGAGTCCCCTCAGTTTAAGTTTGTTATCCACTCATTGAATTAAGTGGACTTCTTAGAAAAACAAAGAATTTATCATTTTCTTAGGTAACTTAACTCTTTGTATTACGTCTGTCCCAAAATCCAATTTGAGCTAAACTGCTCCCCTTGTGTCTGTAATTTCCTCTCCACAGTCTTGTTGTTGATCTGTTCTGTCGAGGCTGCCACTCTGTGCTGGGTATGGTTTATGCATCCACGCCTAAGAGCCTGGACCACAAGAGATTTACATTCTGTTTCAATGTAGCAAACATCGACAGGTATGTTAATGACAGAGTCAGGAATGTTTAAAGACACATTCATCTGCCAGCATTTGCTTGATGTAGTGCTGATCAACTGCTAAAGAAAGTGTGATGATCAATACATGACTGTATACTGTGAAAAATGTGCACCCGTGAAGGTAATTCACAGTACTTAAAACATTCATATATGATATCACTACATTTAGCTCTGCACCTTATCTTAAAAAAAAAACAAAAACTTCTCTGAAATTGACCCAGTAAAAGACCTGAGTTCAAACATCAAAGCATTTATGTAGATATACAGTAATTACATTTACTGCCGGTTATGTCTGAGTACAAAATTATTGACTAAAGGCACAGGGAGTAAATAGTCAAACTTTTTGTGTTTTAAATAACTAATTTTAAATAAGAAATTGTAAATTTACATTCCAAAGTCAAAAACATTAATATTTAAAGCAGTTATCCAGCACCGCACCACAGAATATTACTTTCTCGAAAACTGAATGATACAGGCTTCACATTGGTAGTGCTTGTGGTTACAGAATGCATTAAATTTCATTAGGCGTGCTGATGTTAATAATCCACATCCCACTTGCACCTGTACCCTGATATTACATTATGAATCTTTTCCAGTTATGTTCTTGGCTCTGCAAGCCAGATGTTGGCAGCAGAGGGCCCCAAAGAGCAGCCAGTCACACTGGAGTACAGGGGCATTGTTGAACAACAGCTGACAGAGGTAATTTACTGCTGCTGCCTCTCTTTGTCTGTTTTTTCTGATATTGTATTTCTTTGTGATAAAGTGTGTCAACTACGGAGCAAAACTTGTGCTCTAAAGCTTTTTTCCAATGTTCAACAATGAGTTTCTCACCAAATCCAGGTAAAGTTAAATTCTTAAAATTGTATTGTTGATGTTTAAAAAAAATAAAAGATTAAAAATTACAGGTCTAACTTGAACATTAACAGTTATGGCATAATTCACTATTTTATGTGTTGCACGTCTTTCTGAAAATGCTCTCATATTGCTTTACAATAGCTCTCCATTGATAATCAATGCATAGGTTGTACTAATGACGACATCAGCTCAGTTCTGGGAAGCCCTCACTCCGGTGACGGGCAGACGTTTATTTCAGACATTACCTCATCTCTGAATGTCATCCCCTCCAAAGGGACTTATTTTCCATACCACTTTAGATTTCACTAAATAAAGAAGTGAGACTCAGTTTTCATTTCTAATCAATTTCTGTTTAAGTTTTTCTGTATATTTTAGTTTGAAATTCACTTCCTGTTTGCTAAACTAGCTTTAATTATTATTTTTTAAAGGGGTTAAGGTTAGGGTGAGAAATACTTAAAACATTTGATTTCTTAAAGTTATCCTTAAATCATCCTTTGTTAAAAAACGTTATGATGAAAAAAAAACACAGATTGGCCAGTAGGTGGGGATAGTGCGCAGCAGTGCCTGCCAGCCCTCCCACCCGGGTGCTCCAAGGACAATAGATGTGATAGAGCGCATGTGGAGGAATCTTTGTTGAAGGAAAAACATGTTTTGATCATGAAGAGTCTTTGTCACTATAGCTGGATGTATGTATGGCATTTTGCTTTTTCTGGAAAGTGACAGTGGACTTTCTGGCAGGTGACAATTGATCCATTGTGTCATGAAATGTTTTTTAATGCAACAGTATACTTTTAAAAGGTTATACTGCTTGTCAAACCGGAAAAAAAAAAAAAAAAACATTTCACGTGAGCATTAGAACATTATATGTTTCTCTTTAGTACTAGACTTCATGTCTGTATCTGTAGATAAGCTCACCAATTACTATGTCAGTCTTCTACCTGTCACTTGGATAATGTCCAAGTCACAGTAAGGCGGATAGGTAATTATCTTTTCTGTTCTTTTCAATGTTCGTGACCCTCTTAAACAAAATTATTTTAGAATTAGTCAGTTCTGATTATTCCGAGCAATTGTTAGTTAATCTTAACCTTCATCACTGCTGTCGTAATGTTGTTTCACCATATATCTGTAAAAACAAAGGAGCGCATAAGGGCGCCATATAGTGAAATGAATAGGCTTACCTTATTCTCTTTGGTAAGTACATAGGATAGCACTTAATCCACCTTGGCATTGACTGTGTTTAGTCCCGTGTGAGCAGCCTGAATATTTCTCTGAATAAAACTACACATTGCTCATAATAACTTTAGGTGGCTTTACAACTCTATTTAATTATAAGCCATTGGCACATCGCCACACAGTTTTAGGTCAAGAATTAATATAAAGTGCTTCTCTCTCATCGCATGTCTGTCAGCATGAATCATCAAAGTTTTCACTGACGAGTTCTTGTTTAATTACTTTCCACCAACACTGTGAGTTGTTTTTAGTAAAATTTAAAGGTTAATTTTTTTTTTTTTGATGATCAGTAACTTTGCTGCCCACAGCATTGAAAGTCAGCACTTACAAGTTTCCCCTGTCAACAAGATGTAAAAGTTGCTGCTCAAACAGTTTCGGATTGAGATTAATATTTTAGACTATTTTATTTTGATTAAGTTTTTTTCCAAGTGCCTTTGTTTGACAATTTCTTTTATTCAAGATGAGAAGTTCAGATTTCTTTAAAAGTGATTTATGGATTTTGAATAGTAAAATGAGAACAATCACCAATAATTTTAACAAATACTGAAGTTATATTTCTGGCCAAAATGTGAAAAATGGTCATTAGTCTTTTAACTGTAAAGAATTTCAGTTGTTCCATTTTTAAATTATTGGAAATTTTATATTTTTGGATTGTTGATCAGACAAAATAAGGAGTGAAGAAGTCAACTTGGGGTGCTGGAACTTGTTATCTTTTCTGACATTTTACAGTTTGAATTTGAAAACAAATTAAGAAATGACATGCATTGAAATAAAACACAGCTCCAGTCCTGCTTTTTTGTTAATTTAAAAAAAAGGATTTAATCTTTCTGTTAAACAAAGTAAAGTATCAATAAAAGTTGTTTTGCTATTTGTTGTTAATATTCAGTATGGACAGTATGACAAACAACACTCAGTCTCACATTCATGTGTTCTTTGTCCTCTCCTGTAATGTGTCTGATGAAGATGCCCATCAACCTTGCCGCCATTCTTAATGTATTCTGTCTGTCTGTCTGTCTGACCCGTAGACACTTGTTTGGGTTTTTTATCTTGTACACTCACTGACCTGTCTCGCCCACCCTTCCACTCTCTCTTCCCCCTTCATCCATCCATGACCACTTCCCCTCTGGGTTTCGTCATTCTCCCTCTCTGTCCCCCATCTCCAATTATCTTTACTCCTCCCCTCTTTCTTCCTCACTGCTTCCCACTGCTCCCTTCAATTTCCACCTGTCCGTTTTTTCCCCCCTTTGTTTCATCCCTGTTCTCACTCCCTCATATCCACCCTTTCCATCCTCATTCTTTGCTCATTTTCCTCCAATTACTTATGACTGTTAATCTTCTCATTCCCAACCCCTGCACCTTTTAAAACCTTCCCCATCTTTCCTGCCTGATCCCCAGATGAAGATGCTGGTCATGTCCATGGCACACAGGCTTGAGGAGATCGAAGCTGGCCTTCAGGAGGGATGTGATGAAGCATGACAGTGATGGACGTCAACTTCTCTCTGGGTCCTTTGTCCAGGTGTTGAACGTGAGGGTTTAATATCCTCACCCCTTGTCCCCACCTGTACCACTTCGCTTCCTTCTCTAGTTTCATCTAAACCACATTCCGTCAGTAACAAATTTTGTCCTAGCCTCACCTTGTTCACAGACACATACATTCACACTCACAGCTTCCATTCCGCTTTTCCCTGATTACCCATGGCGAAACAAAGACTGCCTGCACTTGTAATCAATCATGCTGTCAGCTCGGCCCCTGTGGCTCATGGCACCATCTTCTCTGTATGTCTCAGTGCAGAGCGAATACATGCTTTGGGCAGGATGTTTATTTGTGCAGGATTTCATCAGGCAGGCTGCACACTCAGCACAATGCCATATTGATCTGGCCACTTGAGGCCACACACACTTATCCTTTGTTCCCCTCCTCAACCATGGAGCCTTGAAAGATTGCTGGATATGCTTTTCAATGCCTTGCTGCGGCCAGAAGTGAACAACATCTGAGGACACTCACCCACACACTCTTTCATAATGTCTGCATATAAGTTAGGCATATTATTGGATAATTTTTCACTTATTCACAAATATTGCAGACGTATCAGTTCAGTGTATCAGTTCCTATGTCGAACCATTATTGGTTTAATTGTTTTTTTGTCTGTTATCTGTTGTACAAGTTTGGTTTGTCTTACATTTTTTTGTGTAATAAAGTATTCAACTGTTTGCCAAAAATGAAGAAATTAAGTTTTAAAATCCATTTCAATGTTTTCAATATAAAGTTGTCTTATTTGGTTTAATCTTTTATACTAAATATAAAGATAATCTTTTTAAATGTTTCTTTTCTTTCACTTTGTGCAGTAGTACGGGGATCAGTGGCTCATCCAGCGTTGTGTCTAATTGGAAGTATCTCTTGGATTTAAGAGTTAAACAGCAAGTTTGAGGTCTCTGAGGTCGGAAGAGGAGAGAGGGGAGGGGTTGATTGTATATTAAAGGCTGAGTATTTGTTTACCAACTGACCGCTAATGTGCCTAGCAACACTTTCTACCAAGGCGGGAAAGCGGCTGCATGCTGTACTGCTTGCCCTCCCTCATCCACAAGGTTTCATCAGCCTCACAGAACAACAACAGTTAGAGACGGCCAACCAGCACGCTGTATCCAAGGGCAGGTTGCGATGGCAACTGAGAGCACGTGCTATGCTGAGTGCCTGTTGCCATCTCGTCATCGTGCTCACCGCCGGAGGAACAGCCAGCCAGCTCGCTGGCCGGCACGCCTGTCAACAGACGTTATCCCCCTGCTCATGCTTAGACGCATACACGGGGGAGGAGCCCTGAATGGACCCCCACCCTAATCTCTGTGTGATGTTTTTCTCTGTGCTAACCCCACCCTTGCCCCTTTTTTTTCCCTCCCCCTCCTCCTAATACTCCCCTCCCTCGACTGTTGAGGGGAAAAAAAAAAAAGTCAAAACAACAACAAACAAGCCGCGTGGTTTTTGTTGTTTCTGCGGGTGTTGGTGGTGGGTGGTGTTGTTGTCTTCATTCAGTCCTCGCTATTGAGAGATGCCTGCATGCTCCCGGCAGCAAGAGTGGATGATGCAAGCCAGCCGGCTAGTCCACTGTCCAGATGTGTGCTGTTAAGCCTTGTAGCAGACTCATTTTGGAGAATACGTCCCTTTGTGTTCCATTAAAAGTAATTAAGCTTACAGGCTAGTTTGAAGTGAGTGTCACTGTGACTGGCTCACTGAATGGCCTCAGAGCCCGTTGAGCTGTTTTTATATATAGTCACAGTGTTGCTGGATGCATTGCACTGCTGAGTGCAATTATTGCACCGGTTTCACCCCATTCACCTTTTAAGTCTCAACCAATCACTACCACCCAAACCAAGCCTAACATAGAAACACATGCACAAACACACACACACATCAGTCAGTACATCTACACACATTCTACAAGCACTCAGGGACAAAGGATGAATAATGCAGAGGTAGCGTCTGAGGGAAAGTCGCCTCCCCTCTTTTCCTCCTTTTCACCTTCCTAAGCAATAAGGAAGCAATGTTGCCATGGAGGCAATGAAGCCTCGGCACGCTATCAGCCAATTACAGCCTTCGCTGTGTGAAACACTGCACCAATGGCAGCTCGAACTAATGCTGCTGTTGCCACAGACACTGAAATCCTATTGGCTGGGCTTTGCTCTTTGATTGAATTTCTGATCTTGTTTTCGAGAGAGAAAATATCTCAAGGAGTGCCACCTGTGTGCCAACTTACAAAATATGTTTGTTTTTTTCCATGAAAAGAAAATGATTACTTTGTGAGAAAGAAAATGTCTTTTTTAAGGGTTTAACAGACCAAAATTCAGCTCCATTATTGGTTGTGTAATAAATTAAGCAAGGAAGGAAAGTGCTTTTCTTTCTGGCAAAAAAAGGAAGAAAAACAACCTCATTTTAATAATTACAATTTCAATCAGCACCGTTTTTTTTTTCCATTTAGTTGCAGTTTTCAGCCTCCCATGCATAATATTTGGTTTTCCCCCCAACAAAAGAACCACACCCCACCAGTTGCTCATAGCTGTTTATGACCAGTTCCTGGTTTAACTCTTGATTTTCCACAGCACTGCCCAGACCTCAGATCCATTGTGTCCCAAAAAACTCACATTTAGCTATATTTTAAAAAAATCTGCAACATTTAATCCAAATATGACTTTTTGTAATATACATTTATTAACATAATGCCCTTGTGTTAATAATATCCCATTATAATTAATGGATTACATCAAATAAAAAATAATTCTCATAGTTTATGTTTGAAGGATACCAAAAAATATAAAACTCAAAGAAAAACTTTTGACCACTGCTACTTTTCCTTACACAGATTGTTGCTTTAACAAAACCTTTTTTTTGTAGCCCTAAAGTCATTAAGACCGTCTGGCTGCATCTTTGCCTTTGTGTCGGATGGACTAGACAGCAGGTCGGTCAGTGAACCCCTTCATCTAGAAGGTTGAATTTCCTAAATTAATCACGGCAGTCAGCGGGTGTAAGATCATCTTGGTGTCAAGAGCATTTGGGTAATTTATACAGTTTTTTTTTCTTTCTCTTTTTTTACAACTGCACCTTTGGGGTGAAAGCGTTTAAGCCTCTGTTAGACAACAACCTTCTCGTTCCGTTAATCACATTCATCTGTGTCTGTGATGGAACTAGATAGCCGGTCAGTCCGAGATCCGTCTGACGGAATAACCCAAATCCCCTCTGAGTGCCCAAAGCCTCCTACTTCATTAGAAACATCTGCTTGTTTATTTCACCCTGCATCTTTGTGTATACCGGTGTCTGCCAGGTTGTCTGGTCCGTCTCTCACTCTCTTCTCCTCGTTCCCTGCACGTGTGAGAGCTGCTGAGGAGAGCAGTGCTGGTCATTGAGGCAGAACCAGGAGGCTCCTCCGCTTGTTTATTAATGTGTGTGTGAGTGTGGTGAGCAGGCAAGTCCCTTGTGTTCATCACTGTGTAGCAGGTTAATCGCCTGTTTTTCTCAGACACAAAGGCTCGTCGGTTTGCCAGTGACGCCCTGGTGTGAGTGTGTGTGTGCATATATGTGACGAGAAGGGGGCTGAAAACAAGATTAGTGTCATCAGGATCTAAGCCTGAACAGATTGACAGGAATAAAATCCTGCTGTACAGTAAGTTTTCAGTGTGGCCTTACATTAAAAGTGATTTTTGTCTCAAAAGCAGTCATTATGCAAGTTACTAATGTCATCATTCAGGTTTTCAGTTCTTGCCTCCAACAGAGAGATTAACTCTTTAATGTGCTGTCAAAATTTAGAAGACAAGCCTACATGTCCTGAAGGCTGTGGCACTTGTCAGGTCTGGACAAATTCTCTCTCTTGCTTAAATCTCAACTTCAAGGTGTGCAGGAGTGCATTGCAGGGTGCATGTGTGCCTTCTTGTAAAGCAAACCTATTACCTAACAAGTGTCGGCATGGAATACTTAAAATAAGAATAAACGCAACGCTCTTGTTTTTGCTCCCATTTTTTCACAAGTTAAAGCTTTAAAACTTTTTTCTGTGCACAAATGTTTTTTTCTCTCAAACTAATTTTCACAAATTAGTTAAAGATCTCAGCTAGTGAGCAACTTCTTCTTTGCTAAGACAATTAACCCACCCTTACATGTGGCATATCGAGGAGCTGGTAAAACAGCATGGGTGTTGCACAGGTGTGCCACAGGCTGCTCACAATTAAGGACCACTGTCCAATGTGCAGTTTTGTCACACAGCTCAATGCCACAGATTGTACAACTTTTGAGGAAACGTGAAGTTGGCTTGCTGATTGCAGGAATGTCTACCAGAGCTTTTGCCTGTGTCTTTAATGTTCATTTCTCTCCTATTAGCTTTCTACAAAGTCACTTCTCAGAATCTAGTGCTCCTATTTGACCTATAGGCACAGAGTAGTATAACTAAACCAGGCCAGGACCTCCACATCACACTTCTTCCCCTGCAGGATTGTCTGAGAGCAAAGACCCTGACAGCTGATGTACCAGTTGGTTTGCATAACTTAGAGAGGGATTTTTCTTGCATAACCAAGAAAGGAATATATGTACCTCCAGAAACCTTGAGGGAAGCTCATTAGTATGACGTTTGAGATGACACTTAAGATGCCTCCAATTTTTAAGAGACATAAATCTTTTGAGTGCACGGGAAAACGTCAAAACTGTTTTACAGCAGCTTGTGTAATGCAAAAGGAAAGTCAAGTGTTGTAATAATAGTTTTGCATATGTTGCAAGCCATGGATTTGATCTAACTTTTATATTCCATACATTATAATGATTTGTTTAACCTTTATTAGCTTGTAGTTGTAACAACACTGTTTAGAGTCCTGTTTGGCTCAAGCACACAAACTAGGTTAGGGTAAAATTAAGGTCATATCTCGGCTTAAAATATACGGTTATGTCACAACAACAGTTGGAAAATGTCCCAATTGTGTGTTGTCACACAAGCGCAAGCCATCTCATCAAACTGTCAAACCACCACCTTCCTCTCCTCCCCCTAAGAAGAAACTTGGCTCATATTTGTGTAATCTTTACTAAGAATGCATGCTTTGGGCAGGATAGTCGTCCTAATGCATTGTGTGGAAAATGTTCATGCGGCAGGTCTGTGATCTACAAGTGTAATGTATCTGTGGCTTGACAAACGTAAAATGCCAACATATTATTTTTACATACTGTCTACTGTGATTCCTTTAAACATAATAACATATCATGATTAACAAAATAAAAATTCAAAAATATGATTTTAATTTAAAAAAAAAAAACACTCAATGCCCACTCCTGCTGAAGCTGTGAGGCGGATGTTTGTTTACCACATACTCATCATTTTAACTTGACCTGCTTTCACATAGATTATTATTGAAATAATCTGTCAAAGAAAATAATTTTTTGTGTTTATCTCATCAGTATGGATTTCTTTCTTTAATGCTTCCTGGAATAGTAGCAGATGAACAACTTGCTCCCACATTCATAATCCTCTAAAAGGCAATCTAATGCTGCCCTCAACTTTTTCTTAAATTCTTATTATTTATTTAACTCTCTGTTAATTTCTTCCAGTAATAATTTAATCTATAAAATGTGCAAAAGTCGCAAAAATGTCAGCGCAATTTAACAGACTCTGTAAAAAAATATTTTCTTTTTAGATTTGCTTACCTTTTCGTTTGAGAAATTGTGTGAACAGTTATACATGCTATTGATTAATTCCTTGTCATATTAATCTAGTTGGACAGTTTACAGATTTCCCATTATTACCAACCCTTAAGAGAATGATATGTTTCTTAAAACATAATGATCCACCAGTAAAAGAGGTTGTTTTCTGTTTGTTTGTGTGTCTCTGAGTACACACCCACTAAAGGTATCGCCAAAGCGGCACTCAACGCTTGGGTACAGGTATTACCTGTATGATACCCTTTCGCTCAGCGCAGCTAAGCCAACATATTCATGGCTGTAGCCTGTTTGTCTCACTGGACCGCCTGGGGATTTTTGACTAACTGTCCGCATGTCTTTGATAAACAAAAGGCTCCGGCTTTAATGCATTTTAGAGCCACTCTTGCCCCTCGGCTTTTATCAGCTTAGCCATGCCGACTTAATCAGACGGCCCTGTTTGTGTTGTCCTGTGTGTGTGTTTGTCTCAGAGCTCTGGTGATCCCCCTTCTTTGTCTCGTCAGGGCAGTGTTACCCAAAGAGGTTTATGATGGGGACGCGGGAGCCACAGCTGAGTAGATTAGTGTCTACAGAGTGTGTGAAGAGGGAGGGGTCATAATATGTGTATGTGTCAGTCCTAAGGGTTCTTCAGCTGTCGCAAGTGTTTTTTTTTTGTTTTTTTAACCACTATAGGTGTCTCATGGGAAAAGTTTGTGGTATTTGACACAAGTTGCATAATGTGGTTGTAAAGCTGGAGACCCTTTCGTGACAGAGAGGCTGATCTTCTTTAAATTCTCTCGGAGCTGGGAGCTTTAGGAATAAATTATACGCCTCTGGCTTTGTGTAAATCATACATAAATTGCCAAGAATGTTGGATTATGTGGATTATAGTGGAATTACCTAATTATAGTAGTTTAAGTGTTAGAAATCTGACTTTTTTGGAATTAAAAATAAAGTTGTATATTTGTTTTTGTGCACAAATAAAACCAGACAGCAGGCAGGTGTATTTGAAAGACCAGACGGACACATAATGGATTCAGTATAAATATTTAAAATACTTTTTACAGCATAGAAATCTCTTGACACTCAAACAAAACCATCCATTACAAAATCTTACAAAAGAACCCCCCCCTCCCCGAGTCTGTATCAATCTCAGTATCAACCAGAAAAAGGTACAAAGATGTAGTTTTTCAAATGTTGACAGTACAATTCGACTCGTGGAACATTGCATGCAACTTTTCATTTGGACAGGAAGAGATTCTACGGTATCTTAACAGTGAGAAGCCTCGTGTGCCTGTGGAAGCCTTTTTGTAGAGTCAAATCGTTTTTCGTGAAGCCACTAACGTGAAAAATGTCAACATACATTATTTGAATCCCTCCGTACAGAAGTGACAGAAACACAGGAGTCGTACCATTATTTACAAGCACAATTTTCACATCACTCTCAGAGAGCTCTTGGCAATTTCTCGTCATTGCAGTTAACACTTAAGACTATTGCACAAACTACAGCATTAAGACAAAAGGAAGTGAATTATATTTATGGATGTTACGTGATCCTAGTAGCATTTCTTCCCATAATTATACCCTCGGCCTTTGGCGAGGCTAATAAGTTTCATAAGGCTTTTGTTGCTCTATTTTTTCTTTATGTTTTTTTCCGAAACCGGCTATTAACATAGCGTTACCCTTCTTTGAGAGTCACAACTAAGACAGTTGGATAGCTTCCCCGTAAGTCATAAAGGTTATGTAACAGGAACGTAAAAATCTGCAACTATTAATTATCATCATTACCATCATCAAGTGATTTATGACAACGCTATAATAAGTGACAGCATGACTCTACTCTTGGTACCTACTTCTATTTCTGTGTGTTGATTCTAATGGCACTAACGCTCAGACACTGCAACACCATGACAAAATCCACACTAGCATGTCACAATTGACCGCTGCGATACGTAATGTACGATTAATGCAGTGAGGTAAAAGATGGTAAACGCCATTGTAACTATAGGTTTTGGTTTATAAGAATAGTGCAGTGAGCTTCTTCTTCCAGCCAGCATTGAGGAGACAGTGCCTGCTGGCTGGAAGTCAGTGGGTATCTTCAGAGTTTTTACAGAGACAAAACGTTTAAACATGTAATCAGGGTGAGGGTCGGGGTCTGTTAGCTGGTGTGAATCAGTTTGCGGCTTAATTAGTAACCAGTTACACCAATATTACATGAGAGAATATCTCTAAACTCAGTGTATAATACAGTGTGTTATGTGTATGCATGATGTGTGTGTGTGTGTGTGTACACCTTGCTGGCAAGGCCCATATTACAAGATGTCCCATGTCCACTCTGTATCTAGGACACGGCAAGGTTTAGTCATCCCTCAGGGATCTGTTTCAAATCTCATCTTCTGTGTTACATAATGAGAGCGGTAACAAGAGATAAAGCATTTTTAAACCCCTACTTCTTTTTTCTTTCTTATAAATGATCAAGTTCATCATTAAAAGTGGCTCAGTTGGAATAAAGGAACAGTTCACAGTTTAAAAGGCCGCTCTGGAAGACCTCTCCAACTTCTACAAAATGTTGAGAGAGGCCTTGACAGTCTGTCTTTCTTTCACTTTATTCGTGTTGTATCCCTCAGCAGAGGGTCTTGAGTGCACCTGAAGCACAGAGGAGAGTCTGCATGGGGTAGGGAGGCGGGGACACCACCTCCTCAACGACCTGTTCTGGCCGGAAGGTGAAAGGCTGCAACTGGACTTTCTTCTTTAGGATCTGTCCGATTCCCATCGAGGGAAACTTGCTACGGTGTGTAGGGCTGTCAGGATCACTGCTGCTGCTGTTGTTGGAAGGAGGACTGAAGGCTGAGGTCGGATTGAGGGGACTAAAGGCAGATTTCGGAGGGCTGAAAGCAGAGTTGCCGGGGGGGCTACCTACGGTGCTGGGGGGGCTGCCGCTGGTGTCAGAAGAACCGCACCATTCCGACGAGATGCTCTTCTTGGGCTGTGGGTTGACGATGAGGACGGGAGGACTAGGAATCGTGGCCTTCTTCAAGTAAGAGGAGTCGGGTTGGAAGGCAGAGACGTGGCGAGGTGGAGACAGAGTCCCATTGGTTAGCTTGTACCAGGGTGAGGCTGGGGTGTCTTCAATTTGTTCTGCTTTCGAGAGGGAGCCAAAGGAATGCATGCCAATGGGTGAAGGTGCGGGTGGAGCTGGTATGTTGTGTTCTGGACTCGTGTTTACTTGTGGGAGGGTGGCCAGGCGCCTTCGTTGCTGAGGGGTGTTGTGAAAGAGAGGTTGGATCTCTAGGTACTCCATAGACGAGGAGGCGACGGTGCCAGGTGGTGCCAGAGGTGAATTACGATGGCCACCAGTAATTGCACGCAATAGACCTGAGGAGGAGACGAGAAGCATTGTAACGTTTCTAAAATGCCTTGTTTTAATTTTTTAAAATAAAAAAAAAAAAATATTCAGTTTTGCTTGACTCAACACGTAATTGCAAGAAAAGTAAAAAACTAAAGGTTCTCTCAGGACTCTTGGCTGAGTAAAAAATGTGTCATGACAACATACCTCTGACTGAACAATTATCTGAGGATTATTTCACAAGTAGATGTAAAGGTACAAGAACATTCTGTTCTGAGTTCAGCAGTGTATGGCCAGCTCGTCTTGACATGCTGGATGTGAAACAGCCTCTAGGCTTCCAATATACTATTTATGGACAATTAAATAGAAAAGGACTTTATGGTCTCAGTTTTTCCCCATGTCCTTGTTTGCCATTTTAAAGCTTTTATTATAGGAGTGTCCTTTGACAGACTCCAACCACCTATCACTCTTAAAAAAATATCTGAATTAAAATAACTGGAATAAATAAATAAATAATACTACTGTGTAAGATGTAATATGTTAATTTCCAAATATTTATCAGTTCTGTAACTTTCTCAGTCATTTCTTCTGACTGTCAACAGGTATATCAACTTGAAAAAAAATTCCCCTACAGTTGACTGGCAACTTGCCCAGGATGTTTTCTCTCAGGTGGATGGATGGATAGATGGGTAGGTGGTTGGATGGATGAATAGACAAACAATGGGTGGAGGGGTGGATGGATGGATCGATGGATGACTGGGTAACTACGTGTGTGTGAAACAGGTCGGTGCCATACAAGAACATGCATGCTCAGTCAACCTACCCTGTGTAAAAAAAGGTAAATAAAATAAATGAGGTGGGATTTTTTTTTTTAAAAATGTACAGTATCTTATCATCTATTATTTTACCACAAATGTGAAGGTGTTTTAGTTCTGCACAATTGATTCTCACCTGTCCTGTGTTTCTTCTCCTTGCTCGGCCCCTTGCTTACGGCCAGGTATACGGGCGTCTGTTTGGGGGGGATGGTTAGCTTGTCGACGTGCTTCCTCCATTGGGTCTGAAAGTATTCGCTCTTTTGCTTTTCTCCTTTCTTTTTCTCTTGGAACTGCATCTCCTTGACATACAAAAGCACAGCAAACCGCTCATTAAAACAGCCATAAGCATTTGACAAACATGTTGTTGTTAAACCAGATTGGTAACCACATAATTCCTTTGCGCTTGCAACCTTTTCAAGGCACACGCAAATGCTAGCGGGTTTAATTGTTAAGAGCACTTTGAGTTTTCAGGCAAAGGTGTGTTTGTTTAGTATTTTAGATTCTCTATTATAGAGATTAAGAATATCACGTGACAGATGTTGGCTCGGATCACCTTACCCTGTACTCTTTGGAGAGCCTCTTCATTTTCTTGTTGAGTAGAAAGTAGACAGCAAGAGTGTGGCAGGCACGGTTCGTGAGGACGGCACTCAGCACCTCGCTGTGCTTGTAGCTCATCTTCTCCGTCATATGCAGCAACACTGTGTGGTTGATTTCTTCGATGTGGATCCTTGACACAGAAAAGGAAAATTAATGCCTCGTTACAATTTAAACTGAAAAAAAAAAAAAATCAAGAAAACAAATAGCCAAAAATAAGCTCAAGTTGCGGTGGGTCTACCTGTTGAGGTATGGTGCCCCTGTGTTCTTGTTGGCTAGTTGTAGCCAAGAATCAGCCATCACCTGATGGATATTGGGACGCTTGTTGGGATCTGGTTCAAGTAGCTTCTTCAGAAGACAGATGGCAGCTGAGACAGAGAGAGAGAGAGAATAAATATTCATATGCTGCTACCAACACTCATCTTGCTGCATAAAAAGGAGTGTCTTCACTACAGAGATATGTTCATACGCGACACATTTTTGTAAGGAATTTGTTGGGTTTTTTTTTCCATGGACAAAGAATTTTAAGAATTTTCAACAGAACCCGGTTTCTCTTCCAATGACTATATGACACGCAGGCTTTTTTAGTGATCAGCTGGAGCAGTGTTGCGTTACACAGGGCACACCTTGGCCCTCATCCTCCTCATCCGCTTTCATGTCACAAGTACACACGACAGATGAGATGAAATGGACGTCAGCTTGATTAATAGTGACTTACATAACTCGGTTAAGCTAGTCCCTACTTTGCATATTAGAGCGACACGAATGAGTCGCTTTGGAGAAGCGTCTGTGGTTAAAGAGTCATCACCCCTTGAAACCATGTGCATGCACACCTGCGCATGTTGCCCTCATTTTGGTCAGGCCCTTCTTAGGAACTCTTACAGGTAATGCTAGGTAAATACCACGTTTTTGAAGCTGTGCCAACAACTTATCAGGAAAGTTTAGAGCCACTCAGCTACAAAAACACAAGAAACACAATAGCAGTTTTGTTTGTGTGCATTCTGTTTCTGGTATGAAATTTCTGACTTGACGTGAGGTTAACATATGTCCCCCCCACTTAACCACTAATTGTCAAATTATAGTATATAGAAACACTTTCCACCATTTACATTTCACAAATATATACACAGTACATAGTTTTGTAAAGAGGTGTGGTGAAAAAAAAGAAAAATGGGAAAGAAGAGAAAGAAGAAAAA
This sequence comes from Acanthurus tennentii, assembly GCA_029783805.1. Lineage (NCBI taxonomy): Eukaryota > Metazoa > Chordata > Actinopteri > Acanthuriformes > Acanthuridae > Acanthurus > Acanthurus tennentii. The sequence goes on along the minus strand of JAPZDZ010000006.1, from coordinate 12,498,608 downwards.
GGAAAAAGAAAAAAAGAAAAAGAAAAAAAGAAAAAAAAACAGGATACACAGGAAGTAAACAGTATAATTATGAAGTGGAGAAGGGGTAGGATTAAATAAGCTACTGCTTCTTCGTACTCCTTTTCGGACATGTTAAGTTAATATTGTTATTAATTTCAATTGATTTAAGTATTTTCATTTGTTCTTTTGTAATGTTTTTGCTGTTTTTATACTACTCTCACATGTACAGAATAAAGCCTTCATTCATTCATTCTGTCAAGGCTGAAAGGTTAATACTTGAGAATTGCTTATCAACAAAGGTTTATTGATATTGGTTTGTTCCACATGTCTGAATCATTAAGACATGCTCTCTGCATATTTGCTTCTTTGTAAGTCTTTTTTTTTTATAGATTAGCTTATCTACTTATCTTTTTATGCCTCTGTGCAAACATTAGAATTGTTTTCATTGCATTATTGTCATCTATGATTTATCTTCAATTGTTCGTCCTTTTACTAATTACCTGTGGAGAGTGAAGGAGGTAGAGGGTTCATCTCCTTGTCTACCATCTTTTGGTGCAGAGCTCGAAGGCTGAAGGGCTCCACGGTGAACGGGAGAGTCCCCGTCAACATCGCGTACATGTTCACACCGCTGGAAGAACAAAGTACACACGTCAGCTCAGACACACTCGTGAAATATAAAAGTACATTTAATTTAGTTGATATTTGACAACATCTGATTGCATTTCTGAAAAAGGGGAATAAGGAGATTGAACTTACATAGACCAGACATCCACCTTCGGCCCGTACTTCTTCCTGGAGAGCAGCTCCGGAGCAGCGTAGGCCGGACTTCCACACTGCGTGCTGAATGGGTCTGAGTATCCCAAGATGCCTGCGCAATTACTGAGGCCAAAATCTGAGGGGCAGAAGAGGAAGGGTGAGTGTTGTTTCTGGGGTTTATTACTCTCTTTTCAGCCCTCCCATTAAATCGGTCGCCTCATCACAGCGTTACACACACAAACAGAAGCAGATTAGCACTATGGTGAGAGCTTGTAAGGGTTTTAACAGGATATTTAATAGCTCTTAACACTTCACCACATGTGGGAAACTGTGATACTCTGCATGTCCCAGTCCAACAGCGAAAATCTTTTTATTTCTACTCCACTGTAACTGACATCAAAGTCAATTTTTTTTATTAACGGCTTGAATAAAGTTATTCTTATAATTTTGTTATGTGAAATATTGTATTTAGGATTTTTTTTTTTTTTTTTGCTTTGCACTGAACAAGGAAAAGAAACACTAAAAGAAGTTTGGGGTATGTGAGATCCTGTAAATAAGTCTTGAGTTACCTATGAGCTTTATGTTGTCCTGCTCATCCAACAGGAGGTTTTCTATCTTCAGATCCCTGTTAGAAAAAAAAAAAAAAGTTGTCAATGCCTGCACAGTGTCACTATTTGTATTAGATAACTTATCTGAGCCACGATCATCATACAATACACAATACACCCGAAGAGGTCAGACCCCCACGAGCTGCAACACATAAACAAATACCCCTCCCAAAATGGGTCATGCTGGCTGATTTTCAGGGTCTTTTGTGTCCCTCCTCAGTCTTAGAAAATCCTGTTATACAGTTATCTGCATAGGCCATCTCACCATAATTTAGTTCCCAGGGTCGCAGTGAAAAACAAAAAGTAATGTTCCCGGGAAGAGCTTTGTGAAATTTATATTTAAAATTTGATTTACAGAAGCAGTTTATATATTGCTTTCCTTAAATTAAATCAAAACATTTCATATTAAATGTAATGCTGTTTGTAGGAGAAATGCATCGGAATGATTGATATCTGCAGAGTGCGTGGAGATCCAGCTGTATTTTTTTTTAAATTGTATGTATTTTTTTTAGGAAATTCCTAGCAGCTCTTTTGGAAACATTTTAAAGCATAGTAGAGCAGAAAGCCGACAGTTATGGTTATTTGTGGATTAACAGTAATGTTTACAACAATGACTTAACCCGCGCTTTGAGAAAGAGGATCATGTCTGGCTCGGAAATCTTAAAGTCAGCTTTAACCCATAAACACCAAAAAGCTTTCTTAGCTGAGGAAATCAAACAATCAAAAAATTGTGTGGAAATATAACACACAAATATTTATCTGACATTGGAGACTAATCTGTGTTTGTTTTTACCTGTGCACCACACCCGCCCTGTGCAGGTGCTCCACAGCCAGCACCAACTGTCGGATATATTTCTGAGTCTCCCTCTCATCAAGGCGTTTCTTGTCGTAGATGCGGTTCATGAGGTTTCCACCAGGGCAAAGCTCCATCACCAGGTAGTAGCTGTTCTCCGTCTCCAGGATGTCCAGCAGCTGCGTGATGTTGGGGTGGCGGATCATCTGCTGGATGTGGCCCTCCCGCCGTAGGTTCTTGGTCACATACGAGTCCTTCTTGGCCTTCCGCTTATCGATCACCTTCACCGCAACCTGGAGAAAAACAGAAAGATGAGGTTGTGTTATTAACAAAGCGCCGACTTGAAAGCTTAAATTTTGCTCTCAAAGTTTGCACCATGTGGTTTTGTGAATGATACCCATGGAGAATAGAGCGCTGTGCATTGCTGTGTCTTAGAAAGAGGATTCCAGAGAGTCTTAGTGTAACAGGTGATGAGCTACTCAGTCTCCATTGCGGGGTGTATAACTCGACACTGACCTCTCTCCCACAGCTGCTGCCAATGTGGGGCAACACAGGCGCTATAGATCCCTGAGGCGGCATGGGGGGGAGGTGTGTGTGTGTGTGTGTGTGTGTGTGTGTGTTGAAGGGGTAACTGAACCATCATAAACTAGGGGAAAAGCAAATGTTACCCTATCTGTCGAGAAGGCGCCAGAGCCAAATGGACATTTAATATTCCCCCCATTTGCCACAGAGTTTAGCTGCAGCTACGCAGGCATGAGGAGTGGCGACAAATGTATGAATGGGACTGAGGAAAGATAAATAAGAGCATGCTCCTTCTCAGAGAAGGAGAGCCGACTGACGAGAACAGAATCCCAATCAGATGTGTAAAGTTTTTTCTACTTGATTTACTCATCCCATCAACATCTGTCTGTCCTCCTGCCCTTGTCTCACTGGAGACACTCTCCTCATAAAAAGCCTCAGAACATGTCCTTTACCTTTATGACAAACACTTTACTTCCCTCTGTAGCTAATTACATTCAATAACGTACCCATCTCTCATCCTTTGCCCATGTCTCCTTCTATTCTGTCTAGACTGGGTTCAAGAGCATGGCTACCATTGACAGCAAATCATCTCAAGGAGAGTCCACAGACATGGAAAGGCATGACCACTGAAACTAATCACCATATCCATTAATGAAATGGTGAGGGCCAAAGTGGTTGTGTGTGTGCATGTATGTCCTCTCTTTCTCCTGCCCTTCAGCGTGTCTTTCTTTTTTACTTTCGTCCTTTCATCTCTGATAATTGACTCACCTCTGAAAAACCTTTTTTTTACGACTGCTAATTAAACCTGGCTATGTGTGTGTGTGTGTGTGTGTGTGTGCTTCGTGAGCGTGTGTTGAGCTGTCACAATACAGTAATAGATGGCCCCGTGTTTACACCAGGCCGAGTGGATAAAGGAAGGGGTGTGGGGTATGTATGGGGGGATGGGGCACTGTATTTACAGTAGGCAAGTCTATATGAAGGGGGGGGGGGTTGTATAGAGGGGGAGGGGTGCGCCCAGCCAGGGGGCTTCTGGGGGATTCAGTTGTTTATCAGGCGCCCCTCAGACAGAAACGGGGGGGGGGAATATGGAGGGGAAAGTGGGGCACAGACATCAAAAACACATGCATATGACCTCCACAGCCCCCCCTGACCGTGACAGCACCATCCCTCACCTCTGCTCACTCTCATACCCCCTGCCTTTAAACCTTTAAACACACACACCCTCTCTTCCCACACTGACTTTCTAGTGATGCTAAAAAAAGGCTCCGGGAGTGCTCCTGAATTTCCTTTCCCCCTGACTGGTCTTAAGCTTGAATAAACTCCCTGCCCTCCTCTCCCCTCCAGCATGCTGGATCCCTGTGTGCCACTGAATGGAGAAAGAGAGAGAGAGAGAGAGAGAGAGTAAAGAGAGAGGGAGCATGGGATGTGTGTGGTTGTGTGATTGCCAGTGTTTGCATCATCCTCAACAAAGAGAGTGAGGAAGGGGATAGGAGCCCCCCCCCCCACAGTCACAATACTGGAGGTGGTGACTGGAGGCACACAATGAGATCATCTCTAATGAACAAAATGTTGAAATCATTGATCATCACGTTTCGGTATTACATGCAAACAGACTGGCACGGGACTTCATGCAGGGACATGTATGGAAGAGGAAGTGGCTTGAACCAATATGCAAATATTCTGGCTATCCCTCAATAAAACGTGAAGAGACAAAGGCAACCAGCGGCCAATGGAAGTCCACATCAAAGCACTGCGCTGGCAGAATCATAATGAGGCTGAAGCCCATTTTTCAACGACTTGATTTCATATGCAAGTAGCAGCTCTGTCCCGCCATTGGCCGGACAATTTCCCCCTCTGTCCCTATCACGGGCTTGCGCGCCCAGCAGCGGTGAGCTCACCATCACCGGCAAACAAAGCAGGAGGTTCAGGAAGGCCACAAAGCGCAAAATCGGTTATTCACCACATGTTAGGAAAAGGAAAAAAATAGAAGTCAGGAAGCTCTTTCTGTTTCTCCCACACACCAAAAATAAATATTGTCACTAAAGCTCGGCCAGAAAACAAGCCCTGCTGAGAGCATGTAGCTGAGTTCAACAGCTGGTGGTGCAGCATGAGCTCATTAACAAAGCTTCCTTTTGCAAACAGCGCTAATCACTTTCTCTAAAGGACTGATTGGATTGGAATATGGTGCAATTATATTGTCCACTAAGGCCGAAGTCAATAAAAGACAGATCGTGTGATTTTTATGGTTTCACGTGCAGGCAAAGTGACAGCTGACACTGCCCACTGAAATGAAATTTAAAACCATATCAGAGCCCTTGCGGCATGCCACTCATTATTTTTAGATGTTAAAAACATTACAGAAAACTATTAAAGTCACAGACTTTGAAATATTGAATTGTAAGGTATATTTTTTCTGGTTTATAAATTATGAGTACAAGAAATCACGAGGACTAAATCGATATGAATTTTGATCATACGTGATTTCGAAATAAGCCTAGAAATATCATATAAAACAGTTTGTGCACAATGTCACCAAACCCTGTTGCATTTTCCACTTTGAGAGTCCGCTTACCTTTTCCCCCGTCAGCGCGTGGAGACCCTCTCTTACTTTGGCGAACGATCCTTCGCCCAGCTTCCTCCCGATCAGGTAGTTCCCGACCCTCTTGGTGTGGTAAAAGTTCTTGAGGATGTCCGCTGCAGGACTGCATAAGGAGGCCGGGAGGATTCCGTCGCTCCCGGCACTACTTGGGGCTTTCCCCTCGTACAACCCGTGGCTGTTGTCCACTACCATGTCGCTGTCGGCAACAGGCATCACAGCTGCCTTGCCAACCGTCTCCTTTTAACAAGGGAGAACACTAAACGCAGCTCGTCCCCTGGCCCGGCTTAAAGCCAGGTATTAAATGCTTAGCGTCCGGTGAAATGCGTTAACTCCGGTCTGCCTGCGTCTCGCCCCTAATAACAAATTAAGGAAACCGGAGCTTGCGCCACCTGTTCACCCAAAGCATCCAGTGAGCGCACTCAGCAGGTTCCGAGACAAGTCTTGATTAGTGTATCAGCTTAAATTTGAATGACACGGGGAAAAAATGCCTAACTCAATCATGGAAAGTTGTGTACTGACGCAACCTGTCTTAATAGCCTACTTGTGAGGGTTTTGAAAAAACTCAGCCAGAGGTGGGGTATTGGTCTGCGTCCCTTCTCTACACATGCACGCCTCTTGAATGTGTGCAGGCGGCGTGTTTTTTCAGTTTGAAGTGACTTTACCGCTCCTCTGGGTGGGCGTTTCTTAGTGGAAGGGTGAAAACACACATTCACACGGTGGTGGTGGTAGCAAGGGGGGTTTCAGTCCAATCAGCGTAAGCAGGCGGAGCACATGTGAGAACAAGGGGGGTGACTCCACCCGGTACCACTTCCCCGCATGGTGCGTTCTGATTGTACACCACTGTTAACAAAGAGTGTATTTGTAGCCTGAAGAGCGCGACAGCAACACTGTCACTACAAATGGTTAGACTTTAAAATTCAGGTAACATGATTTAAAAGTCACTATGTTGTAATTGTTATTGTCGTTTGGGTAGAATTGTGCATAAAGGACCCAGAATGTTCACACCATGCGCTGCGTACCCACAATTCCCTAACTACACTGATTTTAAGGTGTACATTTCCAGAGGCAATAAATGATCATACATAAACAGTCTACCTTTTTTTTTTTTACATTTCTGACAAGGTGTACCATCATCTAACTACTGCCATGCTTTCACACTGTTATTGGCTGTTGAACTTGGAACACTGCCCGCAGTAGGAAGTTATACATGTTCAAGCCTATAGCCTATACCGTTGGCAGACAAAGCAGTCATTCATATAGGTTTCAGTGACCCAATTAGTATTGTTTTCATCAGTCAACGAAGGATACCTGCAGGGAGTGCCAACAGTTTTAGGCACGTGTTTTTTCTTGATATATGCCGGCAGGTCACGTTACTTTGAACATACATGATTTACATTGTATCTCTAAATAGTGAGTTTACAGGGGCCAAAAACAGCAAAACAAATGACAAAATTATGAAAATAAGTTCTTAATAATTTCATTAAATCAGGCATAATAGCCCTGCAGCCATGTATGTTCTTTTCTTTTCTTTTTTTATCTAATCCTTCTTTCTTTTCTCTGTTGTTTTTTTGGAGTCTGTCCCAGACAGGTGTTTTATGTGGTTGTAGTCCATGGTGTCACGGGACATTTAATTACACATGAAGGTGTGCTTTTTTTTGTTTATTCATTTTTTAATTGATTCCTGGGAATGGGAAGAATACATTCACACATACTGTTTGCCTTGACTGCTGAACCATGCTTTCTAGACACTAAACCAGACACCCAGACATAAAACCAAAAGTATAAGTACGCCGCCATCTACTGGAGCAATTTTGTACTACAGAAATATACAGTCAGTTTAAGACAAGTAAATCTGCTGTGTTGCTGGACATGAACCAGTATTCATTTTCCGTTGTCCTTTTTTTGTGTTAAATTACCATATAAAGGAAATTAGCCATGGATTAATCTTTGAAGTTTAATTGTAGCCCGTAAAAAAGAGATAGAGTTATTAAATGTAGACTGAGATAAACTTTTACACTTTTTTTTAAAGATGTTTTGCTGCACATATCCTAAAACTGAGAGGGGTCATAAAATATATTATTTCATTAATACTTCTTAACTTTTGCGAGTTTTAATAAAAGTTAAGTGCTGTATTTTGCTCGGGCAAGTCTAAAAGGACGATCAGTTGACACCTCTGTCCTATTCCCCGTCCAGTAGCCATATATTATCAACCCTTACTGCAACCCCGCCACCTAGTGTCAAAATCTGAGAACAACAACACTGAGTCCCATCATGCTTTGCCGTGCCCGCCGACCCGAAAGCCACCGATGCTAGGCTAGCTGTCGTTAGCTACCGGGAGCGGACATGTTGTACCGACCCTTCCTTGTATAAACATCGCCGTAAGCGGGGAATCGGGAGTTAAGGGGGAGGCTCGGAGCGTCGGGCAATCATGGACGCCGTTAACGCCTTTAACCACGAGGTAAGCCGCATTCTGGGCTCGCTTAGACCCTGAACTCACCAAGTCTAGTGGTGCTGGTCATGGTGCTGTGATGCACTGAAGCTAGTCGAGCAGGATAGACCAGCGGGCCTAGCTAGCTGGACTTGTCTATCTTAACCTGGTTTAGGGCTAGCTGAGTTAGCGTTTATGCTGTAAATACACCTGCAGCGCGAGCAATGTTCCTGAAACAAGTAACAGGATTTTCCGCTAATTGGCAAGCTAACTGAACGCGGGCTAACGTTAGTCAATACTGCTTCCAGTAACCTTGCCCAAACTTCGTGCACTACAATTAGTATTAACTCGTGAGGGCATGGACACTAACAGTGGTGTTGGTAAAAATGCTACTGGTAACCACATAGCAAGCAAACACACTGCCTTATTATTACTGTTACATTGCACTTGTACAACCAAAATGTTCTCAACTGATTTTATGAAATGCAAAGCCTGTATTTGTTAAGCTAGAGGATGCAACGTTAAGGCCAGGTGACTGATGTTTGTTACTGTGAAAAGTCTAGTTAATAGACAGATCAAGTCATCTCTTGGTGTGTTTGGTTCCTCTGGTTATTTTATCTAAAAATTGAATGTGACATTGCCAGTGACTGGTATATATGTAGCAGTTAACGTGGCTTAGCCCTCTGTAAGATGTAATCGTATCATGCATCAAGCTAGCCCTGATACTTGTTTATTACATCAAGTCATTACAACCCCAGGGCTATGGGTAGTCCGATTTCATATCAGTTGCTATCTGACACTGAAACAGAGAGAGAAGTCGTTGTTGTTTATTGATGCAAATCACTGTTGGATATGACAAATGGTAATCTAAAACACACTGTGTAAAGAAGCCTGTTCACAGAGCGTACAAGAGTAAATGTCTTACTTAATTTCTCTCAGACATTGGACCATTTTGCTTAGTTCTCAGTAAGAAATTCACTAGAACTAAGCTGTCCAAACAGCTTTTAGGATGCTTCACAATTCTCAAAAGTAGACTTCTAGGTCACACTTTTTAGTTTGTATAAGTGTTTAAAATTTCCCAGCACCATACTGTAACAAGGCTGAATCATTTCATTTATTTCAGCATGAATAATGCTGCTGTTTCTTGACATGCTGCATGTACAAGTCAGTGAGTTTGCATTGTAAGGAAAATAAAATAATACAATAGCTTTGTCGGGAAATATCCCAGTATACCATAATACGCTGTTATTATTTTAATTATTATTATGTTAAAATGACATTTAAAAACATGGAAACAGGAGGGTTCTGTCAAATGAACATGCTGTATTATAGATTTGCAGAATGTGTCTCCACAGATATTCAGCTTGACGTGAACTTTATTTTTAATTTTTTTAAAAACACTCAGATAGTAAAACTCAGTACCTTCATAAGCATATGTACTTGTATGATAATCACAAATGTTGATATAACAATATACAGTGACATCGGTGTACTGCTGCAATGCTTATCCCCTCTGACAGAGCAGAAATTTCTTAATTTCCATTCAACAAAATCATGCGTGAGATTGGTGTGTTTGCACATGTCAAGGTGTTTGTGGCAGATTGGAGTTGAAAGTTGTGCACATTATGATGGTTTTATGCATTCACTCGCTTTTGCAGCACAGTCCACTAATATCAACGAAATGATCATTTCCATTTCCCCCGTAAGTGAATAATGAACAATAGCATTATCAAAAAGGTTCATAAGAACACCAAAACTATCACAGCAGAGGTTTTGAAATCAAATGCAGTGGGATAGAAATCATCGGTGTTGCCTATGAAACTCTACAAACAGTGTTCTGTTTTATTTGTTATTTCATGTACAACAATTCTCTCCATCTCACACATCTGTTATCTCCTCCATGTCCAGTTGTTCTCATTGATGGATTCCAAGCCCCCAATATCTCGGGCGAAGATGATCTCCATCACCAAATCAGCCATCAAAGCTATGAAAGTAAGAACTAGTTTGGTCTTGCTTTGGTCTGAGATTTACTTGCATATCTATTTGAGATATATTCCATGTATTTCTAAAAAGTATTCCTGGTTTTTAAGCCAACACCTGCATGATAACACACTCTCACTTCTCTCTCTCTCTCAGCTCTACAAGCATGTGGTCCAGATTGTGGAGAAGTTTATCAAAAAGGTGAGACCAACCTTTCCACATTCAGTCATCATTATCCCTTCCTCAGCAAACACAAATTAACTGAAATCTGTTTTCTCCTGCCCTTTTTAGTGCAAGCCTGAGTACAAGGTAGCAGGCTTGTATGTGGTAGATTCCATTGTTCGGCAGTCCAGACACCAATTTGGAGCTGACAAGGACGTGTTTGGCCCAAGGTTTACCAAAAACATCACAGGAACTTTTGAGAACCTCTGCCTTTGCCCAGTAGAGGACAGGGTATGAACAGAAACAGTTGGGGAATATTTCACTGTGATGAATATTGGCTGGAATGTCATAGATTGCAGTCTTGCAGTAACAAATAGCACTAATTTAGGGTTAAAGGATTTTGCCAGCCTCTTCTTCACCTGTTTCCCTGCTTTCTTATTTTTCTTTGTAGAGTAAGCTTGTGCGAGTTTTGAACCTGTGGCAGAAAAATGGGGTGTTCAAGATCGAGGTTATTCAGCCCCTGCTGGACATGGCAGCTGGCTCCAGCAGTGCCGCTGCACCCTACACAGACACAGATGAGCCAGGTAGTTTGTTTGTTTGTTCACATGGAGCGCTTGTAGTAACTCTTAAGTCTGTGATAAGGTTGCTTTTGTTTTTTTTGTTTGTTTTGTTTTTTTCGGATGTAATCTATTTCAACAACTAATGTAGATAATGTAACAGTGAATATATGCTAATTATCACTCAGTAATGGCTGCATGTTAAGGCATCTTTGTGCTGCCCACATGTTCATGAGTTGTCTCTTCTCTCAGGTTCTTCTCCACCTCCAGCCAAAGAGCCAGTTACTGCGGTAACGACAAACTCCTCCACCACAACGTCTGCTGCTCAGCTGCAAAACTCTGACGCCTTTGCTGCTGTGGCGCAGCTCTTCCAGTCCTCACAGGGTCAGCAGGTGCGTGTGTGTATGTGTGTGTGTCAGTGGAGGCTGGCATTTACTCTGTCCACGGTCCGTTCGCTTGTATCATCAGTGCTTGTGCACCTTTAAGACCCTCACTAATAAACTCTTCTTTCAATTTGGCATGTTTAGCTTCAACAGATGCTCCAGAACTTTCAGCAGCAGCAGCCAGTGAAGCTGGAAGCCAACACTCAGCCTCCTGTCCAAAACATTCAAACACAGGCCCAAAACCTCAACAGTGGCCTGGGCACGGTCACCCCACAACCTCCCCTGCCCACTCAGTCCACCCAGCAGAAGACAGCCTTTGACAAGGTGGAATTGCGTTTTTTTTTATTTTCAGTGTGCCATAAGCAGCTAAACATACTCTAAATAAAATGGCAGCAGTCAGACACTGTTAAGATATTTTGAGGCTCAGTGCTTTTGTGTAAGTAATATAAAGCTGAACAAGCTCTTCTGTGTTGGCAGCATCAAAACTGACGTAGTTGTTACATAAATTACCTTTCTCTTTTTTAGAAATTGCTGGACCGTTTTGACTATGATGATGAACCAGAAGTTGGAGAGGAAACAAAGAAGGATGAAGTCTCATCACAGCCCTCCCTGTAAGCCCAAATTTATTATGTATATAAAACACTGCAGTGCCATAGACTGGAGGCTCAATTGATTTTTTTAAAATGAGCCAAAAACTGTAAATCTGATGGGTTATTTTTTGTCGCAGAATGCAGCAGCCTCCAGCCTTCTTGCAGCACATGGAGCACTTTCAACCACAGATAATGAACATGTCCCAAGACCTCTCACAACAGGTAACTAGAACAGCCTTTTTTAACAGTTAAATAACTATTCTATCTTGACACATCAGGCTATTTCATATTTTGATCATTGTTTTATGCTATTTAAAATATTTTTAAAATGCTATGAAGTTCCCTATCACTACAACTACTGTGGCTTGTATCAAAGCATTAGAATTACATAACAGTATAGCTGCACATATGACAATAAGCATTCTTTATTTATGGTAGTTTTTATCAAGAGGTAGTAGATGTACAGATATGGGTATTAAATGTATGAATGGGCCAATCTTTTTTCTGGCATCTCAATATCATATTAAAGAAATATTGTCTGTGTTTCTGTGTTACTTTTTTGGGGGTTAATAAAAATGACTTGACTTCAGAGGGTTAGTGGGAAAAGGCAGTCATAGGGGAAACAATGCTTATTGTATTACACAATTTTTATTCTGGTGTTCATTCACAGGTTTCTCTTCCTCCTAATGGACAGCTCCAGGCCTATGGTTTACCCCCCGGACAAAGCTTTCCAGTTCTGATGCCTCCCATGGGGCAAGCTGTACCAGGGCAGCCCCTCCCTGGCTCTGCTGGGCTTCCAGGCTTCCCAGGGGTATATCCTCCCCACAATGCCACCCAGCAACAGCAGGTAGTCTTAAAAATAGTATAAAGGATATGTAAAAATCTAACCAGCTGCTGAAGGGGTAAAGTTATTTTTTACTTTCGCAATTTAAATTGATATCTGAAATTTTAAACTGCATTATATGGAAAAAGTGTTTTATTCTTAGCTGAGGTGGGATAGTAGTAAATATGCATTATTATGGAACAGGCATAATAGTTTGCACCTAATCATAATCATGTCTTTTCCACATCAAAACAGGATTTGTCAGTAGATATGGATCGTTCGTCATTGAGGGATGGCAGACATGGTAGACATTCAGGCTCAAGGTAAGCACCTGTAATGGGATGAGATGTGTGGGACTAAAATTCCTGCTCAGCACTGTAATTTGTCCCCTACCATCTCCTTCATTTTATGAAGACATGTTCAACTGATCATGCGTTGCTATTTCTTTCTTTCTCTTTTTTTTGTCCTTCAGGTCCCCAAAGCGGAGAAGGTCGCGATCTAATTCCCGTACACGGCGATCCCGGCACAGGCGGTCCCGCTCGCGCTCCAGAGAGCGGCGTCACCACTCCCCACGCTCTCGCTCACAAGAGCGCAGAGAGAGAGAGAAAGAACGAGAGCGGCGGCAGAGAGGCCTTCCGCCACTGAAGAACGAGACACTAAGCAGTGAGTCATAATTTGTTATCATCATATTTATTTAAGTTGGTTGACATGGCCCTGAGATGTTCTATTCAGTAGTGGAGTGTTTTTTGAGTAGCTCTTGCATCAGAATGACATCACTGTGTTTTTTTAAATATATTTCCTTCCTTGGACCTCTAGTCTTAAATATATCCTGCATCTCTAAGTTTTGGTTCATGTTACCTATTTCTTCTTTTCAGTTTGCAGTACAACACTATGGGTGGGCCAGCTGGACAAGAGAACACAACAGCAAGATGTTGCCTCTTTACTGGAGGAGTTTGGCCAGATAGAGTCCATCAACGTAAGTGGGCTCCTATAAATAAGTGACATTGATTGAATTCCTGTGTTTGAAACATGAGGTTTTGATTTTCTCAGATGTAAGTACCGATTTTTGTGTCTTTTGGTCACCATATAGTAACTTGAAATCATGTAGCTCTATGTTGCCTCTGCTTTGTTGTTATTATCTGATATTTGGGTTAAGGACAGTAAAATACTGATTACATAAAAAAGATTAAGTCTTTAAAATAAACTTTGCTTTACCAAAATTTGTCTAAAAGTTTTACCTTTTTATGAAAGGACCATAGAGCAATGAGTCACAATCACAATCTTCTTGGGGTTTTTTTTCATCTTGTTAAGATGATACCTCCTCGTGGCTGTGCCTACATTGTCATGATACATCGGCAAGATGCCTTCAGAGCTCTACAGAAGCTTAGCAGAGGCTCTCACAAAGTTAACCAAAAAGCCATCAAGGTAAGTGAGCAACGTATGTGCAACGATTGTGGCTGAGTAAAGCATTACTCAACATAATATTAGGGAACTGAAGAGAAAACAGAGTCTTTTAATTAAAACAAGTTTCTTTTTGGTCTCTTGCCAGATTGCTTGGGCTTTAAACAAGGGCATAAAGGCTGAGTTTAAACAGTACTGGGATGTGGAGTTGGGTGTCACCTACATACCTTGGTCCAAAATCAGAGAGGCTCAGTTGGAGGAGCTAAAAGAAGGAGGAATACTGGATGTAGACACATTATCACCAGGTAAAACCTTTAAGAGAAAAGGAAATTGTACAAACAAATCAGAAACAAGTGACATAGTTGATATTCTTTGTTACAGTGCAGCTTTTTAACAAGTCTAAATCGTGTCTATCTATTCCAGAATGGAGTGCAGTGAGGAAGACTCTTGACCTCCCGGAGGAACTCACCCACAACGGCCGTTCAGATCCACAGCAGCCTGAGGAGACACAAGTAATACCTGTAGCTGCTCCAGCTGCCCCCCTTGCACAGGTAAAAATCAGTTGCACAATGCGTTGTAGCATTTTTGTGATGTGCATATTTGTAGTGCCGGGTGGTATACCGGTTCATACCTAATACCTTTTTTTTTTTTTTTTTTTAATGATATGAATTTTTCAGATACCCCAATACCGGTGTGTGTGTGTAGCGTACATAATGTTGGGAACAGCAAGCGGTAAATGTAGCGACGTACGTATGTTTGCCGCTACGTACATTTACTGCTACATTTTGCAAGCGTAGCACGACTTTTTGTGTTTTGCATGAAAAAAGAAAATACCATCATATACTGTGAAACCAATATAATTTTGAGAAATACCCTGATACACCTTTTTGGTCATACTGCCCAGCACTGCATACAGTATTTGTCACTGCTGGTATGTTACTACCGAGGTACCATTTGAAATCATATGATAAGCTGTTGTATCTGTAAGAGGATTTTTTTTTTTTTTTTTATTGTAGCCTTGTGATTAATTTTTTTATGTCCTGTGATTCTCCGAAGTGTCACAGGGAAGTATAACAAATAACTCCCTCATTTGAGATCTCTGTTAAATCTTTGTATGAATGTTCTCAGGTTCCTACAATGCAGCAGCCAATGGTTGGCGTGGGTTCTCTCCAGCCACCTGTCTTTGCTGGTCCCATAGGCATGCCTCCGCCTTCCTTTCCCCCAGGCGTACCCCCTCCCCCTTTCATCAGACCTGGCTTCAATCCCATGCAGATGCCTCCAGGTAGCACCTCCCACAGCTGCCATCAAACCATTTGCCACTGGCTTTTGTTCAGTTACTCTTTTTGACAGAGTTCCTAATCTGGAATGATTTTTATCGATATCATGCAAACCTGCAGTGAAGTTCATTTAGTCTTAATTATGTATTGCTGTTTAACTTGTGTTCTTATTGACTTATCATAAACAAACAAAGAACTGTAAACATAAAGCTGTATGAACCTAATGGTAACTCGTTCATTGAGCAGTTGTGGTGACTGTCATCCTTCATCAGATCTTCAACTATTTAATAAGATACTGCAAAAGTTACAAAGATTAGAATAAAGCACAAAATGCTGCTGTTCACATGCCTTATTAATAATTTACTTCAATCGTACTTGTGCTTAAACTACATATCCACTATGGGTTGGTGTCCAGCTATCCAGATGTCTCCAAAGTTAGCTTGAACCAAGTTAAGCTGGTATCATAGCAAGCTAAGCCCTCCCTACCTTTTCTCGTAGGTTTTCCTCCTCCAGGTGCCATGCCTCTAGGTCCCCCACCTCCCTCCAAAGGTGGAGTTGAAGAACCACCTCAGGACCCAGCAGGTCTGGGCAGCAGGAAAAATGATGAGGTCCTGGAGGGTCCCAACGTCTTCAACAAACAGATGGGACCTATGGGTTAGTTTGTCTTTCCCTCCAGACTTTTTACCAAAGCGATTCCTTTGTTTCTCATTCTAGCCTATACACTATGAAATGACTGCTTGTTTGGCCAATAACAATAGAGGAATGTTACAACTGGATGAGATTTTATTATTAGATAAGGTATAGTGATTAGACGGTCTCTTGATTGGTTGATGTGCAGAAGTAAAAGTGATAACTTGTTTAATTACGATTCATTTCAAAATACAGAACCAGGCGTTTCTTAGTTAGTGCTTTTCAAATAGGGAACTGTTGTAAATTGAATATTTTGGACTTTTGGAAAGTAATGAAAATTGAATGAAAATAAGTTGTATTTTGTGTTTGTTTACAAATCAGGTAACCAGGTAGGTGGACCACCAGGTTCTCTCCCCAGTGGACATCCCGGTTCTCTCCCTGGTGGACCTCCAGGATCTCTCCCAGGTGGACCTCCAGGATCTCTTCAAGGTGGTCCTCCAGGTTCTCTCCCAGGAGGTCCTCCAGCAAACCTCCAACCCCCTTCTGGTGGTCTGCTCGGTGCACGGCCTGGTATAATCCCACTCCAACGTCCTCCGGTTCCGCCACCACACATGCAGCGTTTCCCTCCGCCCCATGGGCCACGACCGCCTCACCCCAACATGCCACCCATGCCTCCACAGATGATGCCCAGAGGGCCACACCCTCAAATGTTGCACCATGACCCTCCACCCAAAGGAGGCTTTGGAATGCTCCCTCCCCACAATATGAGGGCTCCTTTCCCTCCACATGGGCATGGCCCTCCTCCTCAAGGTCCTCCCCCTCCTTTTATTAGACCAGGGGGGCCCAGAGGCATGGAGGGTCCTGAGGAAATGGATGGCAGATCGTTTAGGGGAGACAGACCTGGATTCAGGGACCGAGAGCCAGAGAGGGATCGAGACTGGGATCGAGACAGGGACAGAGAGAGGGACAGAGGTTTTGGAGGCGGAAGGCGTCCATTTGGTGATGGAGGCAGAGGAGGAGGTGGTGATAGGATGGACGGGAGGGACAGGCTTGGAGGCTGGCAGGAAGATGGAGGCGATCACCGGGGAGGAGGATGGGAGAGAGACCGAGATCGGGACAGAGATCGTGATCGGGACAGAGACAGACGAGACTGGAGGGAGAGACGAAGCACCCTGGATAGCAACAGGGAACGAGGGAGGGGTGATAATGGTGAGAGGGAGCGAGGGAGGGGGGAGGGAGGAGAGAGAGAAAGAGGAGAAGGAGGGAGTCGGGAAAGAGCGAGGGTAGCAGAAGGAAAAGAAGGGGACAGACCAAGGCGATCGGAACGGCGAGAGAGGACCACACGCTGGGACAGAGATGATCGGTTGGCCGAACTGGAAAACATTGACAGATTTCGGACCTCTAACAGCGCAGAGCAACCTAGTTTGACCCCTATGGTCACCACGGATACCAGTAAAGAACCAAGTAAGGAAGCTTCTCAAAAGACAGCAGAATCAGAACCTTTAGCTCCGCCCCCAGAGGAAACTACTGCTGCAGGGGAGCCAATGCCCTCTGAGCCTCTATCTTCAGCTCAAAGTGAGCCCACAGAAACTATACAGGAAGCAACATCATAGACTGGCTAACTGCTTCTGCAGCCAGAGACTGCTATAAAACCACTGAAAGTTTAAAAAAATTGTGTTTTTCACTATGATAACCAGCCTCAAGTTTGGGCGGATAAATAACTTACTAGTCAGAGTTTGTCAGTTTCTGGGCAGTAACACATTTCTTGAAAACAGACATCTCCCACACATATGAAAATGGTTGTTTTCATACTTTATGGCTCATTGTCAGATTTGGCTTTGCATTCATGTCTTGAAACACGTGACCACTCAAATCAAGTTTGAGAAAATGGCTGTAGTTAAATATTGGATGTCAACTTGGGTTGTTCTCTCTGTTAGTAGTAAGAGTGAATGAAGTGTTTGCATGCTTAAGTTTCTACTCAAGTTGTTTTGCAGATGGGGTTAAACTTAAAATGATTCTCATCATTTCTGGCCTCATCTGTGGGATAGTAGGTCCTCCTCACCAAGGAAAGTATTTTTGTTTTATTTTTTTTAATCTGCCTAAATGCCATGTCAAACACTGAACAACAAAAACGCCTTTTTTTTTGGTTTGTCTCATCTCATTTTGTATTTCATGGTGACTCCCCGTTGCTGTATCAAAGCCAGTAAGGCATAGCTTTGAAAGGACTGTTGTGGCCTTAAGATCCAATTACATTACTTGCAGAAGTTTGAATGAAGAAAGGCGTTTGATTTTTTTTTTTTTAAATGTTCACATTAGTTAAAACATCTTCCTAAATGTTGTTTTTTTCCACTGAAAATTAGGACTTGCACCTTGCTCACATAAAAACCGGTAAGCTCTCTTTTTGATTATGTCCTCACTTGATAGCTTTGAACCACGCTAAATTTCAAGCAGAATAAAAATAAGAGTTGTATTAGTTCTATCACACCCCTTGATAACGGATGAATCTGTGACATGCACCCAGTGTCCCTTAAGTTTTTTGACTCAATACATGGTTTTGAAAGGTACAACCCTTATTAATCCAATTACCAAAAATTTGGGAGGCTATATGAAACCTAAATAAAAACAGAAAACACTCATTTGCAAACTGTTTGATAACAAAGATTTTAAAAGGTGTTCCCGAGCTAACGTGATGATAACTGTTCCACTACTTTTCAGGTCTTTTGATGATTCTAGCCCAACTTTTTTTAAACATGTAGCTTTCATCAAATTACAAGTAAACTATATTTTAAAAAAAAGAAAAAAAAACACAGTGAACTCAATGAATAGTAAACTTGGCGAGGTATAACAATACTGACTTTGTACTGTTTCAAGTTAACTACATGACAAAAAAAGATTAAACTATCACATTCTGTTAACTTATGTTTTGGTGTTGGAATTAGGGTTGAACGTCCAGATTAATTGTTAGAAATTTCCCTCAGAATTTGTAGATGGTGAATAAATTTGATGATAAATGAGATGGCTTTGTCTCAGAGGTTAGTGATCTGGACAGTGGTTTGGTATTCCCAAATAAAGAGGTTCTTTATAACAGTTTGCAAAGAAATTGCCAAGTATTCAGATGATTAACAGTTGTCCAAAAACAGTTGGGAAAAGAACATTTAATTAAATTCAGTTTAGTCAAATGTTTCAACCTTTTTC
The DNA here is from genome assembly GCA_029783805.1 of Acanthurus tennentii. Lineage (NCBI taxonomy): Eukaryota > Metazoa > Chordata > Actinopteri > Acanthuriformes > Acanthuridae > Acanthurus > Acanthurus tennentii. The sequence goes on along the minus strand of JAPZDZ010000006.1, from coordinate 12,479,904 downwards.
AAAACTTGAGTCTACATCATAAACATTAAGTGATATTAAAAGTCTACTGGAATTTCTGAGGTATGTATACTTAGTTTTTTTGGGGGGGGTTTATGCTGTTAAAATTTCACATCATCCAAAATATGTATATTTTTATATTTTAGTTAAGTAAATAAAATAGAGCTTCTTTAGATCTAACACAGGTTTATTTTAAATGTATTGTTCTCCTTACACACACACACACACAAAAAAAAAAAAAGTTCAGATGCCAACTTATTTTTGGGCATTTTGTGTAAACACAACTAAGCAGGCAGATTCGTTAAGCTCTATGTTTATGATGGTTTTTTTATATGTATGAAAGGAAAAAGGCAATCTCTTGGATTAGATAAAATAGCCTTTCCATTTGCTTCATGGAAGTCTGTCAAACTTGGATTTAAACAAGTTTTGATCTCATGAACATGCAACTGTAACACTGTAGCTGAATCATTTTTGTTTTGTGTTTCTTTGATTATCTCAGCTTCAACAGTTGGTGTCTTTTTGACTTTAGACAAACTGTATGACACAACATTGCTAACATTTAAAGCCCAGATTCCTGCAAGCCCAATGCATTTTCTTCAAACATATTAAAAATTAACACAGAGACACCAATGGCAAAACTGAAGTGATGAAGAATGTTACTAGGGACATACTGCTGTAAATATGCTTTTATCCCTGACGATACAAAGGTGTAATGGTAATTGTTGTTTATGATCTGTGATTCATTTATCTGAGAGAAACAAATCGTCTTGGAAGGAAAAAAAGAGGTCCCTTGCTTTACATTTTTTTAACTCCTAATGGTTTGAAAGTTGACAGCTGTTTCTATGGTTTGTTAAAAATACAAGAGACATGAACACGAAATCTTCAATATTTCAGCCATAGGATATTGTTTTTAATAAACTATTTTTGTACCAAATCATTTTCCTTGTTCAAATTATATTTAATGCATAACCAGTGCAGATAACTGTTTGCCAGATGCTGAGAGACAAAGACATATAGAATCATCTGGCACACATATGATGTCATGGTCTATCTAAATGCCACAGGCCTGATATTTGCCATGATTTTGACATTATGGAACAAATGCTTGCAGAATGACCCTTCATCATCTATGTTGAAGAGGGAAACAGGTGAGTTTTT
>JAPZDZ010000006.1:12464210-12476682 GCA_029783805.1 Acanthurus tennentii | reverse complement strand
CCCTGATAAAACATGTTGTCTTAATCTTTTCAGGATGAGAAAGCCCCTGTGAAGCTGACAGGAGAAATAAAAGGACTTACCCCTGGTGAGCATGGTTTCCATGTCCATGCTTTTGGAGACAATACAAACGGTAAGCATATGAAAGCATTGTCTTCAATCCCACAGATTCTTTTAGCAGGATTTGAAAATACTTACTGCTTTTTCTCGTTTTAGATTTCCAACACCCAGATTGAATTTAAAGTTTTTCATTAAAAAGTTCTTCTTCCTCTAATACTTCTTATTAACCTCCTCCTCCTTCTTCTATTTTATTATACACTTTTTGTCTTTACCAGGCTGCATCAGTGCGGGCCCTCACTTCAATCCCCACAGCAAAAGTCATGCTGGTCCCAAAGATGCTGATAGGTGAGTCTAGTCAGAGGGAAGATTTAATCTGAGCTACTACAATGTTAAGCACATCTTTCTGCTAGGCAATGCCCATTATAACAGTTATTATAAATGGACATTTTTATAAGAAACCATAGACTCTAATTCAGTAATAGATTAAAAAGTTCTTTTACAATTTTTTAAACTTGAAAAATGAAAAAAAAAAGAAAAATGACTCTTTAAAACTTTGAGAGCCTCTTAAAATGAATGCAACTCTTCTTGTAAAGGTGTCCATGTAATAGTGACAGGCAAAGAAAAATTGTATTACTTCAGTGTGATGGAAGTTGCAGTGATCTATTATTTGAATGCCTAAATTATACTCTGGTTAGGGTCAGCTATGTTTGCATAGTTTTTCACGTGGTCTGTATGCAGTTTGCTCATGTCAGAAAACAATGTAACATAAATTGTTTGTTGCAGAATGAGCATTGATTTCTTTCCGCTAATGAACAAGAACAATAAAATATGGTCTTTAGGTTATAGGTTTGTGGTATGTATAAAATGGTCTTTGTTTTTCAGAAGATGTTAAACTCAACCTTTTTTTTTTTTTTAACCACTGTGGCTGTTTTGACTTGTCTTTGCAAGAAAAGCACAAGTGAAACTAACGTGTCATTGAACTGGTTTGCAACCATTAGCATCCTGTCTCTGAAACAGTGAAACAATTTGTAACATTTACAATTAATTTAAATTCTTACACAAGTGTATAAGAAAACTTTTTTGCCTTAGTATATATTGGCATTAAGTGTGAGATTTGTTGAATAACCAGACTGAAAAGGCTCTGATTTGAATTTGAATGGAGTTGCACAAAAGTTTATGCAATTGAAAATAATGTGTTAGGGCATGATCACACCGAAATTTAAAAAAAAAACAAAAAACAAAATGCAAATAAAACATTGACCTCTGGTGACAAAGGAAATTTGCATCTCTTTTTCATGTAGAGTTGAACTTAAGTAAACTTTGATTAAACCTGCTGCAGAGCATGTTACATTTTTTAGCACATGCTACTGTTACCATGTATTCAAATAAGGATTAATCCACCTTAAGTGTAAAAAGCCCAGATTTAAACCTAAAGTCAAACTGCTAACTGCCAATCCTGCTTTGTAGTACAGGTCTCTGGTCTGCTTTTTTTTTTTTGAGAAACCCTTTTTACAGTCATTACTGCTCTATCACTTTCTTCAGTCAAAGCTGTCAGATTATAAAAATTCTTGCTAGTGTATGTAAAAACATCATCCTCGCTTTCCGTGACTAAAAATTGCAGGAGCAAGTCTCAAGTATATTGTATTCTTAGTGTTGTAAGCCTAAAGATGGTTTGATTGCAAGTAAATGTTTTGGGGTTTTTTTTTTGGTTATTGTTGTTTTTTATGTACATAGGCATGTTGGAGACCTGGGCAATGTGACTGCAGGAGGTGATAATATTGCCAAGATAAACATCACTGACGAGATGTTGACCTTGACTGGTCCCTTGTCCATCATTGGCAGAACTATGGTGGTAAGGATAAGTGTCTTTGTTGTTCCACATGCAGCAAACAAAGTAGAAAAATAGTAAGTTTAGTAAATAAACTTTAAACATGTGTTTGCCTCAGGTTAATTTGTTTAGCTTGCCTTCATTAGAAGCCCCTCATCTCATGATGTGATGGAGGAACAAAAACCTGCAGAGTACAACATTTCTGACATGTTTTCTGCCCTGTTTTAGATCCACGAGAAGGCTGATGACCTGGGGAAAGGAGGCAATGAAGAGAGTCTAAAGACAGGAAACGCTGGTGGACGTCTGGCCTGTGGAGTCATCGGCATCACCCAGTAAAGAGGTTGCCTGAACATGAAGCACTGCAAACTACTTTGCCCCAATGCACTTAATAAGACCAACCTAGCTACTTGTTGTGACAGTTTGTCCTTGTTCCTCCTTTGACTTTTTAATCTCTAGTCAAGAGAGTAGAAGAGCCATGCTTTACTTGTCTGTTCTTCATGGCAATTGTATGTATGAGTTTATATGTCTGCCATTTAGTTTTGTTCCCAAAGAATTGGCAACGCACAAGTAATAAACAGATCTATATAATTTGCAAAGTTAATCCATGAGTTTTCATTTTGTCTAAACATGGTTAAATACTGTATTGTGATACCAGGAAGGATATTCCTCCTTTTTGTTTGTTATATTTTGATGACATGCCCTCTTTATTTAAGCTTGTCACCTGTATACCCCTTCAACAAAAGTGTTAAAAATTTAGATTATTTTTCCAATAAGTAAAAGTATGAGCACTAGGTTATGTTTTTTTTTTAGTAACTTGGTTATTAATGTCATTGCTGGAAAGGAACTGCACAAATATAACATTAGCACATAGAGAAGGAGAGAAATGAAGGTGAAGTTCAAGATTAATGAAACAGAGAACTTGACAAGTCGTTTCCACAAACAATTTAAGACTTGTGTGTAAAACAAATGTAAATATTTCTGTTGCATACACTAAATGTACGGCTTTTTCAATGGACAGTTATCAAATTCAACATATCACTGGAAGTATTCTAATCATGACAGCGCGCAGTCCACTACAAGGACACTGCAGACCACAGGTAAGAAAAATAGGCTGCATTTGTGGGTAAAACCTTCAAATATCTTTTGCCCAACCACCAATGTGTCAGGTTAACCAAAGTCAGAAAAAAAGAAGCAAATCTTTAGAAGCTGAAACTATAAAATTAATGCAATTTTGCATTTATAAATACAGGCAATTAAAACATTCATGGAGGTTTTTTGATAACTAGCCTATTTGAATAATTGAATCCTCAAACAATAGTTTAAACTGAGCAGGATAATTATGAACAATTCACCTCTAACATTCCTATTTTTTAAATTGTAAAATCCTTAAAAAAATAACATTTGTCAGTTTAATGTAGTGTAGAAATTACAGCATTTTACCTCTAAAATTCAGGTCAAATAGACACATGAAGAGTCATTAATCTGAAATACTCTAAGTACAAATACCTCAAGTTTGTACTTAAATTCAGTACTTGAATAGTACTTGACCGCTGCCAAAACAGTACATTAAACTACTTATATAAAGCATTTACATCACCTGTAGTTTCATAATCTTACTGCTGGACTGTTGCAGTAAGATGTGTCACCCTCTAGAGGGCATTGTTACCCTTCATGATTCAAAGTGTTACTCGTATCGGTCTGATACTATGGTATAGAGGAATCGGTTCACATTTTGACTTTGTCATCATGATTAAATAAAAGAATGGTGTTTAAAATGTTTTCCTTGGGGCTACACATCTACACTTCATATTGTGAGAGTGTAGTCTTGCATGCCAGTGGATAGAATGTGAGACACGTTAGTGCTTCTAACGCTGTTTCTGATCATTATGACAGACAGATGGCTGCATTGAAAATAATTGTTTTTTAAATTATTTATTTCTTACATACATAAAAACATCAATCATATACATTCTATTATACATAATACATTTTTAACAGGCCTACTAAAATATATATAGCGGTTTGTGATTGGAAATTTGGGGTTGAAATTGAAATCTTGGTCTTTGCTCTTTATCCATGATATTAAACTGAACAGCTGTGCCCTGTACTGGCCAACTCCCTCACACACACATGCATACACATGGACACACTCTCATACAGTACACACAGCCCTGCCTGCAGATAGCCAGCACATGGCTGCAGAAATTGCATGCTCTAAAAGCTTTTTTTTTCTTTTCATGTGAATGGCAGATGCTGCCATGTAAAGTGACTTGGCAGTCTCTACTCATCTCAAGGGGAAATGAGATATTGGAGAGCCTTCAATAGAGTTAATACCTCAGGGAGCTATCCAGAGGAAAGCTGCAGAGTGAGCGTGGTTTAAATTCATACATGAAATGTTTAGCTCTGAAAATGTGCATTGGGATAATCATATGTAGCGAGATGTATGTGTGTCTTGCTATGCTCTCTTCTCAATAATAGATAATCTATTGCTCATAAACTGCAACTTTGTGACAGTGAGGCTGCATAATTGTTGGCAACAATAAATAAAATTGAGATAATTCAAGCACATGCTATTTTATCAGTAGAATTCAGATATGTGGTTGTTTTTTTGTCAAATCCATCAGTAAATTTACAGTAAACATCAGCTGCCTTAACAATTGCAATGTTGACCGCAGTATAATTTTGACAAAATGTTTCTGTCCTAAAAAGTAGCCTTAAGCTTTCTACAACAGAGCACATCAATTTTCTTTCTTTTTTGGGGGATAGCAGTATTTATTAGCTTTTAGCAGTGTATGAATAACCCTTCTTCACTGTGCTCTGGTATCTAGTGATGCTGTTTCAGGGCAAGAACTCATAAGCTGCCTGAAACTGCACATACAGGTTGAAATATCTGTATTAGTGTAGACAGATGCAGCCAGCGGAGCGGAAAGACAGACTGACTGTAAAAGCTGGTATAAATAGCCTGGGAGTGGAGGTGATGAATAATAGAGACTGGCCATGCAGCTGACAGTGAGGGAGAGAGGCCGTGACAGCAGGGAAGTCCAACAAAGCTCAGTATCAAAGAATAGAACAGAATGAAAAAGACAATGGGAACTATGCATCTAGCTTATAACAGGAAATCATGTGAAAAGTCATATGTCAATATAATACAGACTTTTATAAAGAATCAACATATCACTACCAATAGATACATCAGCATCATACTTTTACTTTACAGTCAAACCACAGAAGCACAGATATATGCTATACTTTTGTAAGCCTCGGAGCATAACTGTCACTGCATCTCAACAACAAGCTTTCAGGTGAAAGGTAATGCTTAAGGTGTAGTCTTGTTTTACTAGCTGTGGCTTCAGGGTTTTACTCGGAACAGTAGCTGTGTGTCTTCCTCATAAAGATATCGGTGAACCAGTCTTACCGGGTTAAGTTCTTTTGTTGCTGACCTATTGTCACACATAGTGCATGTGTGCATGTATGCGCATACTATAAAAGGATAGGAGAAATTGTCCTGCTATTAAATGATATGCAACACCCACATGTACACAGTCGCACCTGATGGTAAAACTGTCCATCTGGTGTTGAAAGATGATTCAGAGGTGGAGTAGAAAAAAGTGCACTTTACTGACATGTGTTTTTCTCCTCTGTTAGTACGTGTACTTCTTTGTAAGCATTTATAGGGTTATGTTCTTCTATTTCCATAAGCATCATGCTTTGCTGTCTGAAGCGCCACTGACAAGAGCCAGTGCGGTCACATATCTGGAAGTGGCTTTCCACTGTCACCCCCACAGGGCTGCAGCAGTGGATGTATGGCTCAGCACTCCAGCTGAACACTCTGGACAGGCTTTTACTTGTTCAACAGCGGCACACCAAAGGTATTACCTTCCCACACATCTTCAATCTGTGTAGGCGATTTGTCTGAGGTCGAAATATGTTTGTACTTTCGTGGGTATCAATCATTTGGAGAATGAAGAGCTGTCATTTAGCTGTTTGGGTTCCTTGCGTCGTGATGTGATAGAGGCTAAATGGCTTTCAGGTTTGGAATTAAATTGCAGCTTTTGAACAGTATGTCATGGCCAAGAGCAAGGTACTATTGTCTGCAACTAATGATGGATATACAGTTTTTATTGATTGATGTGCACTCAAAAGTTTGAAAAATATAACTGATGGTGTCATCTGAGTTATCTCAGTTTGGACTTGTTACACATTTACAACAGAAAGCTTGCATTAAAAACAGTGGGATGTGGAATGATCAACGTGGGGTTTTACCTGCTGGGGAGTGATACCATACAGATGCATTATGGGAAATATAGGATCCAGTGTTTTTGAAGCTTAATTCATACCAGGGGCTGGAAGTCAAGATATTTCTTCCCTAGCTTTAAACATTTTAACCATTTCTTTTCCTCATCCAGCCATTGATTCTTTCAACTTTATGTAAGTACAGTAATAAATTACTGGCATATCCCTAACTGTTAATTAACATTTATGTGTATATTTATCTGCTAATCCTGTCAGCTGTAATCTTGTTAGCACAGATTTGTGTTATTTGGGGTACAGTTGTTACTCTCTTGAGAGACAGCTTAGTCTGCATGCATACAAATGCATGTTTTGTAACAGACATAGTAACTTATTCTGCACGTTTTTAAGAATGGACCTCTCTAAGTACTGGTGTTCACACCCCTCTGACCCTCCTCTATTCTCTGGGGTTAAAGTTCACCTTCCGGTACACCATCTACCACTGACATTGTGGGGGTATTTTAGAGACTAGGAGCAATAGGTCAGGGGTGACATGCCATAAATGGTGCCTATCCTGTGAGACATGGTTGGTTGGTAGACAGAATAATTACAAGGCCGCTGTGACCTAACCTCTGCCCCTTGAGCTTTGTGTCGTGTGATCATGAGAATGGAGCCCCTGAACACCCTGTTGCTCTTAAATATGACAGCTTATTTCCTTTTTCTTTTGTTTCTTTCATCCTGTTACATTTATACTGCTTAAAATGTTTCCATCTCTATTAAATAAACTTGTCCGGACCTCCATGCAGCCTTTCAGGAAGGTGACATAATGCTGAACTTCTACTATATTTTTCTCTGCCATGTGTGTGCCCTTGATCAAACAGACACATGGATCTGCAGGAAAACATGACAGAAAGACGAGACAGTGATGTAACCTGGTTGTTATGTTTTTTTAGAGTTCAGACCTTTGCACTGTCGTTGGTCAGGGGCACACCACTGCCTGAATGCTAACACCCAGAAATGTCCCAAACATTGCCAAAATAGAAGAATATAGCGCAAAGGGCAGGATTTCTGCAGATAAAAACATCACCACACATCTCTGGTGGATCACAAGTGATGAATAAAAGGGATTTATTTTGCCTCTTAATGTTATTTTTCCCCAAAATATTTTCCTGATTATTAATCCTTACTTCCAGTAACACATGACCCCACACAGGAACTATTCATGAACATTTCCAGGATAGACTGCATGTGTGAAAGAAGTTTAAGTTGGGGAAGAAAGTGGAAAGGAGAATATTTGAATTTTGTGTCATCAGTGAAAATGGTTCAGTAGCCTTTTAGCCCAGTAGACGAGCCTCAGCGGGCTGTAGACTGGGACTGCACTGTTCATAGGCTGTGAAAAGATGACTCCAGAGGGATTCAAAGGCCATTTAACACATTGCTACGCCACTCTCATCCATGGTCAAACAGCAGTCTAGGGGTCTGACCTTTGAACCCAGTGACCTGCCAACCCTGCACGACCATAACTCTCACTTTTGCACAAAAGGGTGCTTATTATTCTCTCCAGAACGATTGCTTGTAGGACTGTAGGAGTAGCTTTCCAGACGCTGACCTTGTGTGACATTCCAGAGACGCCTGTGTGTCTAACTCCAAATGGTCAATGGCAGGAACATCACATATGTTAGTCACAAACAAGTGAAAGCATATGTGATGCTCCTTTTATCACTTTAGTGAGCTGAAAACAACAAAAATATTCAGCATTTATCCGGCATTATATTATAAATATTTGAGAGATTTTTTTTGTAGTTAAAACTTAGAAAAATGCCATTTTTTGGTCATCAATTGTTGGTTAATCAACAAATCTTTCAAACCTGAGTTTGTTTGTATAATATTGTTTGTTATATTTGAAGCATACAGTACAATTGTTGTTGGGACATTTAACCCAGAACCTTAAATGTAAACCTCATGGTGACACTAGAGGAAAAGTCAGGGGATAAATCAAAGTCATTGGGATGCATCATCAGGAACTATGAATGTCTGTAAAAAATACGTGCCAGTGCATCCAGAAGGTTATCTGCCTGTGATGTTACAGCAAAAATATATGATTTTTTTGCAGGAATTTTGAGATCAAAAATATTCTCTGCCCCCTCTCTCCTCTCCCCAGCATCTTTGTTCCCCCTGAGTTCTTTATACCGACTTTTCCCTACAGAGACTTTGGATTCTGTTATGTAAATTCATTCCCTGCTAAACTGTTATCAAAGCAAATATTGAAGGAGTTACACAAAGAGGAAGTGTTGAATGAGCTTAAGAGAAGAAACCAGTTTGTCAAACATTTTCAGCTTAAATCGCAGTGAGGCTGGGGAGTAGGAAAGGGTGTGTCACACTAGTTATATTCAGTTCAGGGGTCTGTTCACTCTTTACTCACACTGACTACAGCAAGTGTGTTTGCACATGTTTTTGCCTGCAAGGTGACCTCTCTGCATAGCCGCACCATGCAGGTTTAATACTTCTGTGATTATTTTCTCTTCTGAGAGCTGATGAAAGTGCTCTTATGTGCATGTTTGTGAGTTTTCAATTTAAGACTCTCATATGTATGTGTGAGATGTACTGCTCATGTGTGAAGTGTTGTGCGGATCCCAGCAGAATGAAGACCACCACACAACCTCTCTTGTCAGGGAAGGAGTGTAGTACTTTGGGGGGAAGGGAGAAGAACAGGAGAACGGGATAGAGGGAATGAAAGAAGGAGAAAGGGTCACTGATGCTCTTTTTCATATTCCAAGAATAGAAATACTGCATTGTGCATGACCATACCAGCTAGAATATTAATACTTCCCTTACAGATTCTCTCTTTCTCTCACCCCTATGTCCAGTTTTTTGATTTCTGTCTCTTTCTTCTGCTCTTCTTTCATCTTCCGTTCTGTCCATTAATGGATAGAATCTGGGCTCTGACCCCCACACTCTTTGAGATGGAGCAGGAAATTACTGTGCTAATATGCGCATATTTTGCATTCTTTTGAATTGTCTGGCCCAAAATTATACATTTCACCCCACATTTCGCTTCATTATTCATCGACTTGTGAAAAGATTTGGGAAAGTAATATGTTCAGGGAGTCTGAACCATCAGTAGACCAGGGCCGCATCTGCTGGCTATTTTCTCAAGTAATCAATTGGTTTTGCCCCCCCCCCCGATCTGAATAGCAGTTCAAACCACAAAAGTTACAACCATGGGAAGTTAAAACAATCTTCCTACTTGCAAAGATCGCTGATGTTAATCTACTTACTAATTCATTAATCTACTTACTAATCGTTTAAACTTGAAAGACGACACAGCTTGATATGACCAAACAGCAAGACACAACCTCCTTCTAAGGGCGAGCTGACTATACCAGATTTCCTTCCCTTTTCCATTTTAAACCAGAAGTGTAACCTGATCAGCTCTGGTGGTAAATACTGCTTAAGTGCCCTTGAGGAAAGTCACCTGATCTCTACTTGTGTACCAGGTTTTGTTCACAGACGATAACCTAGACCACCTGACATTAGCCAAAGGCGTCCCACACAACACAACAACTAGTTGTACACAAATATGTTCTTACATTAATTTGTAGTAGTAAACAACAATACAGTAGTGGTGTAATTACATTTAGTACATAAGCTGACTGGACTCATGTCGAACACTGTAATATTGTATCCTCTCAAACAGCCTCTTTGTTCTCCAACAGATGTTTGCATCCAGTATTCAAAGTTGGTCCTACATATGAGTGTGTGTGTGTGTGCGTGTTTGCGAACATGTGCACTTCCTAGTGTTCAACGTTATCATATTATTACTTGTGGTGCCCCCAGTCTTGTTAGTCCTGGACAGCAATTAACCTGTTTTAATTAGAGTGATGTTGCTGGAGGAGGTGAGACCACAATGCCTGCAATTACAGAGGAGAGGTTATTTTGAGAACCATTATTCCACCACTAGCGCGGCTCTGTAGCAGTTACGGTTACATTTAAGCCTTTTGTCAACTCTGTGACTAAACAAATATGGACAGGCATCTTTAATCTACTCCCCAAATGCCTCTGTTTGGGCTTTATCTGTAGCTACTCTGCTTATAACAACTGTTTTGTGACTGTGATTTAGATGAGAGTTTGTTATGAGCTTGCCGCTAACCAAGCTAACCATCATACTAACCGCCAAAGCTTATGTGTTGTTGATGCAGCGTTTAGGGTAGCTGTTGAAATACTGCTTAACTGTTTTATCTCTGACTCTTCGAACAATAGTCTTGTAGACTGTGTATGAAGAGTTCATGTGCATAAAGAGATGAACAGCATTCTTAAAACAAAAACATGATATGATGAAAGATAATGAAAAAAAACAGGTAAAAAAATAACTCAATAACAGTTTGATTGGTATTCCCTGGAGTGTGCTCACAAACAAAAAACATGGCCTTAAAAAAATAAAAAATAAGATGAAAAATATCTGTCTTTGCAGATAAACCACTTCATATTATGTTCCTTAGATAATTACAGTGATTTGTTTTCTAAAGAGGTTTGTTGACAGGCTTTATGTCTTCCTAGCCTGAAGCACAATGTTACTAATTGGACAGCTAGTTTATTTTTTTGTAAGATGCCATTTTCTTTTGGTCTAATTGTTGTTTTGGAATCTTATTATTTTTCTGATTTGTAATCTTTTTTAAAGAACTTGTCATCTAGTACTGTTTTCAAACTTTTACAGGTTCTTCCAGTCAAAGTTATTATGCTGCTTGAACAATCCAGTCATCTCCAAGATGAATAGATTTCTCAAATAAGATCTTTTTTTACACTGCTAAATTAAAAGTCTTTTTTTGCAGTATTTTGGTTAAGACTGTAACGAAGATAACACCAGGGTATAGATTCGACTTGCAAATAGTGGTCACTGGTGACCTAACCTTTTTTTTTTTTACCAGGGTCACTACTGAGACCATGAAGCTTGTCCTGTGCTCACGATGTGGCTTAAAATTTCAAGCCTAAAGGATCAGTCAAAAACAACAATAAGAGAGGAAATATTCAGGAAGAAGGTTTGATTCTTATTCAGATATCCATTTCAGTACCAGTTACTAAAAAGAACAAATAGTTTGTATTTAATGAAACGAGGAGTAGTTTTTCTTTTGCTTAACCTCACTTTCACAAAGGTCACTTCTTTTCTTCTCATTTGTCCCAGTGCTATGGATACCTCTATGTGTGTGTGTGTGCCTGTCTGTCTGTCTGTGAATATGTGTGAAGATCCTCTCTACGATTTTGCAATTGCACTGACTGAGAATCAATTCACTAACTCACTAATTCAATACCAGCCTGTTTAAATGCCACAGTAATTACAGAAAAAGCTAATTTGACAAATGCAAAACATTTATCATTTCCCCCACGGAAACCAATATTTAGATCAATAATAATGATGCAGCACATAATGAAAAAATCAATTAATTCATTAAACATGTCATCAGCGAAGCTACCCACAAGTTAATTAATTTAAGAGAGTATTAGTGAACCAAAATCATTAAGCTTTTGTTAGAAATGGCTGAAGCATGGCTGGAGATGAAGCATGGGTTGTCTCGAGGCTTTATGGGGTTCAGTGAACTAAAGCCCTCCGCTAGCTTGGCAGCATCTCACAGCCCCACCAAAATCCCATCCCTCTATGCCTCTTGTTGTCTGCCTCTTTCTGGTTGCTTGAGCATCTAATTATTTGAGCTTGCCAGCTAACGCGGCATAAACCTATCAGAGCACTGATGTGTTAGCGGGGTCACACCAGTCCAAATCTGCCACGGACATGAAAGAAGCACAGCACACAACAGCCCTCGGTTTTGCTGATGCACACAGAAAGCTTTAGTTGAAGGATGAGGAGGATGCAGAGGGGTGTCATGCTCTTATATATATGCTTTATATATAATTGTATATACATACATACTCTTATATCCCTCTAGAAGTCACTGAAATTACTTGCACTTGCATTTGTGTGTGTGCATGTGCATGTGTACACTTGGAATCATTCCTGTTTTGTATGTTTTGTTTTCGTATTGTGTACCTCCATGTGAATGTTTGTGTAAAATTCATGCTTGTGTGTGTGTGTGTGCATGTCTCGGCTCTGTCTCTGTGCGTCTCTCTCGGTGGGTGGTAACTGTTAAACTCTTCCATTTGGTGGGATTACTCCTCCAGTCAGTCCTGTGGGAGCAGCCATCAGCCTGTCATCTTTCAGAGGAACACTATACCTTCTGATGCTTAAATCCCTTCCTCTTCTCTCCTCCCCTCCTCTTCCCACACACAACCTCTTAACCTCATCCCCCGGTTTTCTCTTCTCTCCCTCCCTTTTTGCTGGCGCTGTCAACTTTCAGCTGAAGTGGCTGA
>JAPZDZ010000006.1:12451011-12464110 GCA_029783805.1 Acanthurus tennentii | reverse complement strand
ATCCGACCCCATTATTTACTTGCTCAATGCTTTGACACTGTCTTTCTCTGTGTCCAGTCCTGAAAGTAGAAACCAGAGAGCTACTCAATGGGGTTAGATGACTTAAATTTGAGATGGCTGTGTGTTACAGTCAGTTGATGATGTAATGAGACAAGCACAACTGGCGGATAAGAAAAGGTCTAATTCTGTCTCTGCCGTTTGACCTGGAAACATCCCACATACAAAGATTTCTTAAATGAGCAGGAAGTGCATCAGAATACATGTGTGTGCTTTGTGTGTATGAAGTGAAGGAAGTGAGAGGGTGGGAAAATGAACATTTTGAGTCCATATAAGAGCCTACAGGCGTGCTAGCAGGCCTGTTAGGCTGAACTTAGTCACAGTCTGCTAACTTCAGTGTGCTAATATGCTCATAAAGCTAATTCAGACAGTCCGATGTTCATGGTGCTCCATTTTAAGTCAAATGATCACTAAAGTCTTTATAATTCTGAGGGACGACTCTACCAAAATTTCATGATGATCCATCCATCAGTGTGGTTAGGAATCTCTCTATGTCTATTTAAGTTGACTTAACAATGAATATAAAATACAACATCCTATTATTAAATATAACACTGTGGTCGGTGATATCTTTTGACTAAATTCTTCCATCACATTGGGCCAGAATGGAAGATCTCAAAAACGAGGTTCATCTTTGTGTTTTTTTCAGTGAAATGTCTCAACAATATAATTGTAAGCTTTGCTGCTGTGACTTAAATCCCTGTTTAGTAATGTCAACTTCTTTATAATGACACTTAAAGATGAACAGTGATGAAAAAATTCAACATTCCAAACAAACATTTACAACATTTAATGAGCTAGACTGCAAGAAATCTGTATTTAGGTGATTAGTTAAAAGAAACTTTAAAAATAGTGTACACTTTGCAAAAGAGCGTTTCAGAACTTCATGAGAGAAATGCCATGGTGTGTGACCAACATTCTGTATTTGTACTGGTGTATCCCTCATTTCCATTATTGCTGCGGAGCCAACACTTGGTGTCTTTGTGTTTCTCTTCTTATGCATGATATCAGAGCTTAAGGCCTGCGGTTTCTCCAGTATGCCATGTCAGAATCCATTTTCATCCTTGTCCAAGAGTCTCTGATGAGCGGTGAAATCTTACGAGGTGTGTAGCTGAAGCCTTGTAATGGTTTGAGCATGCTTTAAAGACGAAAAAGCATATTAGTGTATGGGGGCTTTTGTGTCTCCGGAGAGGCTGGGCTACTGGGCCGTGTGAGTAATGACATGAGCTGTGCAGTTTTCGCTCATGAGTTCCTGACGGGGATGTTATGTTGTGTGCGTGCAGCTGTCTGACCGCTCCCTTACATGTCTCTCACTCTTCCTCCTTTAGTTGTCTCCCTCACATCCTTGACAGTCCTCCGCTCACACAAACACATGCATCTTTGTCTCATTTCCTGCTTGGTTTCTTGACAATGAGAGTCAGGGAGCAGAGGCAAGCATGAAAACCAAAGTGACATATATTCTGTTAAAACCCGTATGTAACGTTTGTTTTCCAGATAATCATCTTTCAATGCAACACCCTAACTAATGCTGCTCCCTGCCTACACTGATGGGGATTGTGATTAGTGAGGATGACACAGTGTATTTATGCTACTGATCTGAAGGATACCAACATGCATGAATGAGAAGGCTTTAAATTAGATACCTTGTCTCGCTGATTATGTCTGATTTTCCACTATGCTGAGTGCCAGTTGATGACTCTTTCAGCCTATACATTCCATTTTCTTCTCCCTTACTGCTGTTTAATATTGACTGAGGTTCATCCAGCCTTAACAATTTTAAAGACAAATTTTTCATATCTTTGATAAGTATTATCATTTCTTCTCGGAACTACAGAAATTTAAATAGATAAATTTGTAAATGCAGTTGACTTTTCTGCAGTCATTTCTGAAAATCTTTCATCTCACTTTGAGAGTTATTTTTTGCACACGCATTGTTTGTTGCCTATTTAAATCTTTATCTCAAACCACATGGGGAACTATCTTTAACCCAGCTGAACCTGAAATGGGGAAGTGCTAACTGTTGTGCTCTTATTCATCCTTCTGTGTATCTCGACACGATCTACAAAAACATAAATACTTTGTTGTTTGTTGTATTAAAAGTAAGTTTACAGTGTCTGCAGCTTGCAAACCAACAGGAACCGCAATGGGACTTATGAACATTTTGCTAATGTGTTTGCCTACTTTTGTATCTCACTGAGTGCCCTGTTAGTGTGGACCGAAGCAGCTGCGTGAGCATCAGTCCATCAGATTTATAGATAAGTCTGGATAAGTCCCCATTCATTTACTTATGGAAATGGGTATTTATATAGTTATTCTTATTACCACAACCAGACAGGACATTATGTTGTGTATTTGCATGTGTACTTTTGTCTTAAACTGGTCATAAATCTTTTTCCAGAATGTTAAAGAGTTAAAAAATAGCCCTCTTGATTCTTGTGTTGTTGGTATGCACAGATTTGATCCAGTAAATGCACACCCATCATAAACACACAGGTGATTTTAAGTATGCTGTCTAATTGGACATGTTCTTTGGACTGAGTATATGCTGCACCTGTCAGGACGATTAAATTGCACTTTTATCATTCTTATCAGAACGTATAGACAGGTGAGCTATTGTCATTCTTAGCATAGCTCTGCTCACCTTCAACCTGAGCAGAGGTCTAATCAGCCAGAATAATTGAAAACACCTGTTTGAATGTTGCTTGGCCTGTGGGAGAAAAAAAATACATATTTTAGTCAAACTAATTTAATTATCTTGTGATAAACAAGCATGGTGTTTAACAGTGCACACAGAGTTTGTGTAAGTGCTTCTGTGTTTTCTTTGCATCACATCCTGTGGCTTACATGGTTTTCTAGGAATGTTAGTAGAACAAATACACAAGCTTTAATGAACTGATGAGAGATTGAATTAATATGTCGGATTTTTTTCAACTTGACAAATTTATCCAAAACTGAACAGTTTGTGTCTATGGAGGCATTAATGCACACAGCACTTGAGTTCAAGACAAATTTTCCTGCGGGGACAATAAAGTGTAACGCATTGTAACTGCTTGGAAGCCTGACTGGTTATGTATCTTGTAATACCAGTTAAATCACTTCCTCTTAAGTGACAAGACAGATACTCTTATTCCTGCACTGTGCCTATCTGATTTCACTTCTCTGTGACACTGCGGTGATGGCGGCAAAGCTCAGAATCAGACAAGTTTATGATGCAAATGATAAACTTGGATTTGTTTTCTTTTAGGCTCATTGTTATGTTTCTCTGCTCTGCATGAGCATATTAAATTGCATGAGTGTAACAAGGATTCATGAGCAGTTTTGTATGAGCAACCAAAGTAAACAGCACAATATACATTGTTAATGTTTGATAACCGCAGGTAATGAGCTAACCTCCCTCCTATGAATATTAAGTAGACTCATAGCTTTAGGCTAATGTTGCACAGATGTGTGCAACATTAGCATGTATGACCTTGCAGTCTAAGGACAAGAATATACTGGCTTATTCAAATGATTAACCTGACTGTTGACTGACTGTTGCATGTTTTTTGTCCATCTTCTTCTAGTACCATCAGCATCACCTACCATCTTACACTGGCTGAGAAAAAGCTGTTGACACACTAAAGTGAGAATCAAGCCTGGGTGAGTTGCAAAAACCTGTGTGCTAGTATGATTTCTGAATGTACCTGCATCTGTAGCTGAGGTTGAGGAGCCATAAAGGAAGCTGGGGTCCATGTATGATCTTTTACACGTTATGATTGAAATAATTGACGTCTCCTCTATCGCTTCCAGCCCAAGCTGTCCATTTCTGTGTTACATCTGATGCATGTTATGGTCTCTCTGTTGATCATGAGGGGAAGCAGTCCAACACCTGATGCCTGCTTATTCCATATTTCCAGGGTCTGTCAGTCACATCTGTCAGTCACATCTGTCATCACTATTAATGAGTGCACTTGTGTCTCTCTATATACCTGTCCAATTTATTTCTCTGTCTGAGGTGTGCCCATGTGTTCGTATGTGTGCATTCAACACATGCTTTTGTGCACATGCCTCCATGCATGAGCATTTATAATGGTGTTTCTCTCTAATGGAAATTGTAATAGCGGTAGACAGGGATTAGCCAAAATGACCCTGAGCAGTGGAACTAGCAACCGTTAGCTACTGTGACTCTGAGGTAGCAGGCCAGAAGGGGTGTACTATTGTGGCCCAGCAGCACATACATTATTCATTAGTTGTACTCGCATGGCTGGTGATAATGATTTTTATCAAATCCGGCAAGATAGGTGGTTAGGTGGGGGAAAACCAGCGCCCCCAAATGTGCATATCGTTTTTTTTTTTTGTCCTTTTTCCAATACAGTATGTTCATGAAACTCAATATGATATCTTTAGCAAGTTAGATGGCAGCAGGCACGAAATGGGAAACCAACTGCATCCCTTTAGCTCTAAACTGATATCGCCCTCCCCAGCCCACGAACTGTACGAACTGTGATAAGGTCTGATAGGAATTGAAAGGTGGAATCTATTGTGCTGAAGGCCAGCTCAGGTGTGCAAGAGGACAGGAGAGTAAAACCAGCTATGCTTTCAGAGCTGCTCCCAAACAGTCTGTTGTTTACTGAACAGAAAACCTGTCCGGTGAAAGGCCTTTGCTTTTCCTTTACTGTCCGTATTGCTGAATGCATAGCTGCGAACAAACAATAAGTGTGTTCATATTACAAAAAAGCAGCATGCCAAATGATGAGTGCAGGCTGAGCAAACCCAAAAAAAAAAAAAAGAAACCCCAGCCATCCTGATGTTCTCTGCCCTCCTATCTGCTTATATAACTCCCTCGCATGCTGTTGTTATTATCTTCTCAGTATATCGGCTTGCCCTAACATGCCATCACAGCCGTTGAGGGAGATGTCCTTAAACTACTACCAAATTCCTCCCCACTCCTTGCATAATTACATTACAGCCCAATAACGCTGTGTTTGGGTAGGAGTGTGGGAACCGGTTGTCTAAGTCACTGTTCATCCTCTTGCATCGGTTATTTCCTGTTTCAACCGACTTCGAGCAGGACACGACCTTCTCCAGCTAATTTGTTAGATAACACGAGAGAGAAAAAGGACAGACAGTCCAGAAAAAAAAAAAGGGAAAGACTGGGAAGTGAATAAGGTTCGATGAGCAGACAGGTGCTAGTTGACAGTTAAACAGACAGCATATGTGCACATACATACAAAAAGCTTCACACAAAAGAAGTATAATAGGTAAGAAGCAGTGCAGTTGAATTATCTGAGTTACGTGTGGAAATGTCATTATTTGCCGTGGGGTAAAAAGCTGCAAATGTGTGTGTGTGTGTGTGCATCAGTTTGTGTTTCTGTTAGCGACATTGTGCCTGTGACTGTCTCCCCTCTCTCCCCCGTGGAGGCTGTGTCAGGTCCCTTTGTTGAGCGGATCTGTTACCTTCCCTGCCCTTTGTCCTGATGTGTTTGCCTCTATAAATGTTAAATAGTCCCAAACACCGGTTATTTCGGAGTGCAGCAGACAGAGATAATGGGAAGTCATCAGCCTATTACGTAACCGCCCCTGCTTTTCCAATAAAATCCTGCATCCTGAAGCCAAACATTTTGGTAAGTGATTTGACTGTCCTGAGAGCAATTTTTTTGTTATGTGGTGTGTAGTTTGTGCATATTTAGCTTATATATGTGTATTTCAAAATACATAGGATATTTTGTGCAAAAGCATAAATGAGTGTTTCTCAATACCATGGCATAATGACACAATTGTTTTTGTGGGCAGCGTATACAGATAGTATCTCACCTTAAATCACTTTTTGAGTCATATCTCCAAGATAAAATCTTGATTTATCTGTGTTTTGGCACATCTTGGCAAAAAACATGACAGTCTGGAACATTCAGGGCATGGAATTGGCCAGTGGAATGGTGGCTCATGCTGCAGCAGTGGTTAAAGTAATTTCTATGGACGTCTTGATATTGTCTTCCCGTAAAACTGGGTCACTGTTGGAATTCATTGTGACTGTTATAAATCAAAGCTGAGCGAGCAGGCTGCGAACTTTTCATAGCTGTGTTTCAGGCCTACAGGTAGTGATTTTTTTTTTTTGTTACTCAAAACACTGGAGTAAATAGTAAAAATAGCAAAGCCTACTACTTGAGGGTTCTTTTTTTTTTGTTCAAAGTCTCTGTTACAAAAAGCCTGGTGGGCTGTAAGATAGTAAAGGAAAGATGGGTGTATAAAAAGAGAATGAGAAGAGAGAAGCTGCAGCTTAACAGTATCTACACAGCTGCTTTTGTGGAAACTTTCCAAGAAAGGAGATGCAGTGCACCTTTCTCACCTCCTCACTCAAACACATCTCCTTTCTGGTGCTTACAAATCTTACACACTCTAATGTGACATTTCCTACCTACTCACTTGTCAGCGTGTCGGTTTTTATGTTTGATCTTCGAAAAAATACTCATATTGACTTTATCAATCGATAATGTTTTCCCTGCAGGTGAACGAATTTGCATCCGTACATATTTCCTGTTTGTGCGTGCCCGCGCTTGTCCGCTGTGTGTCTTTGTTTTTGTGTAGAAACTTGAGGCCAGAGAACTAGCAATTAAAAAGAGGACTGGGACATCTAAAGGCTTAGAGGCACAGACCCAGCACACATGCTGGCAGTCAATTGGCAAGCCGGGGGAGGTGAAATTGGAGAGAGAGAAAAAGAGAGAGAGAGAGAGAGCAGAGATGAGAGAGGGAAGGAGGAGGGCAGGGTGAGTGCATGTGGGAGAGAAGGGGAGAACCAGAGAAAAAGAGGGCGGGCTCAGACTCAGGCAGCAGCACACACACCCTCTACTCAGCCTTCAGTCTGTTCAAGGCGTACACGAGGAAGCTTGTGTGAGTATGTGCTGTAATGTGTGCATGCGTGTGTGTGTATAGAGTCAAATGCTGCGCTGGAGTCCGGGAGAGACGTCTGACTGATGCAAGGATTCCCCCTGTTCGCTCCCGGAGAGGACACGTGCTGATTGTTTTTTAACCACTGCTGGGAATTATCTGTTTCACACACACACACGGGAAACACCAGGAGCTTAAGTTAGAGGTAAAGATATACATCTCTTGTTTGTGTTAAAGAGAAAAGAAGAGATACAGTATCTTGTGTGTTTTAAGATAAGTGGCGTCCTATTTTGTGTGTTTGGATGATTTATTAGCCATTTGGATGAAAGTTAGTGTTTGTGTGAGAAAGGCAAAAAGGGATGAAGGTACAGCAAGAAGTCCAAATTTGTGCGTGTGACTTATTTTAAGAGTACAAGCTTTCTGTTGTATGTGGCCTTATAGATGTGTGTGTGTGTGTGTGTGTGTTTATGTCTGTGTAGCAACCTATTTGTAAGATGGTATGCTTACTCACACAATGTGTCTCTGTGCGTGAATGTCACTTCTTTCCTTTGCTGGTACAGTACACTACTGTTTGGTGTTGACTCTTTTCTCTTGATGGGTCTCCCTGCCCTCTCTCTCTCTCTCTCTCTCACACACACACACAACCATATATTAAAATAAATATAAGAGAAGTGCAAAAGACAAAGCATTTCACACATTTTGATCAAAAAGTTAACCTGTATGTGCCGGTTTGTGTGTGTGTGTGTGTTAATGAGAGGAGACTATCAATCATTAATGTTCTCACTGGGACACTGCCTAGTTTCATACTTGAAGTAATGTAGCGATAACAAAATACCTTAACAGTTCTCTAGACTGTAAAACCCCTGACATTTCCCTGCCATTAAACAAACTGCGCAGCTCAAAGGGCAAACATAGAAATGCGCGCTGTGGCAGTTTGAAAGTTTGTGTGCTTTTACGTAAGAAGTGAAGGGGACATGATATTTCTTGATAAAGTGAGATATCTAAAGCTCAGGAGGTGCTTAGAGTAATCAGGACTTATCAAAAGTGTGTTAAAGAGCTGCAGCACCCTGAGGAAAAAAAAGGAAAACGCACAGGTCAGTTTTTAAAAGTTCTGGTTATGCGATCAAAGCATCACAGCGCGAAATGAAGAAAGAGGAATCGCACACGAACAGATTTGAATCTGATAAAGACATTAACCCACTTTGTGTGCTGCTTGTGTGGAAATTAATAGAGGATACAAGAGAAGAAACAGCTGAACAGCAGAGTAAAGAAGAACTGGACAAACAAAGAGGGAGACCTAGTGTAAGAGCCACTGCAAGTCTTAAGGGAACAACAGTTAAAGGCAGTGCACTACTGAAGGCTTGACAGAGAGCGACAGTAGCCAGTGAGACAGAATAAAAGAGAGAGAGAGCTTGGAAAAAAGAGAGGGAATAGGGAACAAGTTAGTGGAGATACAAAAAAAAAGAGGAGAGTCTGCAAATGTTCACTTTTTACCTTGTACTGGATCTGTCAGACTTGTTTACCATCTGTCACTCAAATGTGTGTTTGTGTGTTGATGGACGTACTAGGTCTCAGCTGTGCACAGGGTCAGCTTAAGGCATCCAGACAGCCAAATAATTATGAGGGGTCAAAGGGTACAGATTCTCTGCTGTCTTTTTTCCTCCCTGACTTTCATGACTCTTCTCTGGCAAAGTAAAAAAAAGAAATCTCTTCTTTATCTTGGGTGTTTGGTTATGGTCTGTTAAGAAAAGTGAGTCCAGATCAAAAGGCATATGGTCATTTTATGAAAAAAAAAGGTCTTTCAGGTCTTTTTTCTTACTTTGCTTTACATTTGATATCAGGACTTAATGATTAAGACAAGAAGATATTTAAAGAGCATGGCTGAATATTTTTGACAAGCCAATAAAACATTACATAAGTCCAAACACCTATAATTTGTATGCACTTTGGTTGTCTTTTTGTAAAATGCTTGCATAAATAAATGAATAAATATATAAATATACATAAAACTTGCATCCAAAGGGCTTTACAGTTAGCTTATCATACACAGTTTTACATGGCAAGGGCAGAGAGGTACCATACAAAGGCTGACCTAAGCATTGAGAGCAATTTGAGGTTCAGTGTCTCACCAAGGACACTTTGACACATGAGGAGTGGGAGACAAACAAGGGCTTAGTGATACATACGAAATCAAAACTCACAACAGTTTTTATAAAAAACCTTGTTATTAATTTTGCAACAACACTGCAGGGACAACTATTGTGACAACATATTAACACAAGGAGATTTTTGATTGATAATCTTCAATAATGTGAATATAATAAGTTTTGGGGTAAAAGAAAATACTGGAACAGTTAGAACAGTCTGGTACATTTGGGAAATTACATAATTTTCCTGTGATGAAACATTTAATATCAGGGAAAGCCAACACTCATGTCATATCAAGATCTTAGATCAAAATCAAAGTCGTTTTCTGTTTACATTTGACAACATCAGTAGCTGCGCTGACAACCCTGTGATTAACAGACGTAACCGCTGTAACTTAACATATGGAAACAATTTAGTTACCTATTTCAACTTCAAAAGAGCGCCAGTGTGATAATTATCTTATTAAAGGGTATTTACACTCAGATCTTTCATAGAACCCTGTTAAATGACAAAATGTACTCAGCCTTATCTTCCAGATTTGAAATACCACTAAATTATATAGTGTTTTTTTTCTGGGTTTAATAAGAATAACAGTTATTAACTTGTCATCTCTCTCTCTCTCTTCTTTCTCTTTCTCCCTCTCTCTCTTTCTCTCTCTTATCTCTTCTTCATGTTATCTGTCTTGCCACAATTCACTGCTTCAGTTGGTTCCATGAGAATGTTGAATATTGGCAGGGTGTGTTTTGAGGAAGTGATCTGTGAAAGGATTAATGGAGACAGATAAAAACTGGTACGTGTGTGTGTGTGTGTTCATATGTGTGTGTGTGTGTGTGTGTGTGTGTGTATGAGTGCATAAGTGCACACACCTTTTTTTTTTTTCAAAATTGACAAAGACTTTTGTGAAGGCCCGGGGCTGTGAGAAAAGGGGAAAGCCATTATCTCATACACTGTTACACTTTGCTCATCCCAGTTCATGTGTATGTGAACCCATTTACCATGTGTGTGTGCAAGTGTGTGTTCAGGACAAATATATATTTATATATGTGGGCATGTGTGCACATCCACACACCAATGTGCTCTATCTGTGTACAGTAAGCTAATATAGTGTGTGAGCGTGAAGGAGGGGGATGGGGCTCTGTTAAGTTAGCCCCTGTGGGTGTGTGAGTGTTTGTATTGTGTGTGTGCATGTGTGTGTGTGTGTGTGTTTACATGTGTGCACAAACTGACCCAGATTGATACACTGCTCTTATGCTAAGTCAGGTGACCTATGGTAGACTTAAACACACATTCATCCTCACGTGAAACAGCCACTGTCAAGCTTTTGTTTTGTCTTTAAGGAGGATGTTGCATTTACTTACATCAGGAGAAATCATAACTACCATGATTAAGTACTGTAACCCCAACTGTAACCTTAACATCAGTTAAACAAGTGCTCTCGCACACTGTCAAATGTTTTGCAGTCTCAGTATAATTATACTATCAATAAAAATATTCAAATCTTACTTAACCTTTTATCTGTATGTTTGAGGTTCAGTAAGCACTTATGTAATACATTAGATAAGTGGCAATAATTTTAATAATCAACATTATTATCAGCAGCATTAACATTTTATTCAAGCTTACCGTAAATACTCTCAAATCTTTGCCCTCTACAGTAAATAAGACTCTTCTGACCTTGTGGCAGAGCGGATGAAAGTCCTCTTTCTATGATTACAGATACAGTACGTAAGATGTAGTTTCATGAGCATGTGGCGGGCATGATAAAGGGATGATGCAATTAAAATGAAAGGCATGGTCTCCCTTTTCTCTCTCATCTTTGTCCGCCTGCCTCTCTCATTTTCCAACCGTTGTTAGGCCATGCTTCATCCCTCTTCCTCAGTGGTCCACTTATTTCTGCTGTTAAGCAAATATAGGGCTTATGCAGCCCCCAGTGTTCGACTCCCCACATGCAATCAGGCTGTTTAAATGTTTGTGTTTGACTGTGTGCCTGTGGGTTCTCTGTGTGTCTGTCTTCTCTGTGTACGTGTGTGTGTGTGTCTCTCACTCTCCCACTTCTCTGCTGCTGCTGCTGCTGTGTCTTGCAGCCCAGTGACAGACAGATATTGTTAAAGTCTGTTTTGGTAAAACCAAGACAAAACTGACAGCTGAGTGCAGAGACACAGATTTTTTTCCCCGACTTCTCTGTTTTCACATAGTGTGTCTAATTAAGGTGCTGGTTCTGTCGTGGTTGCATTCAGTAGCAGGGGGGGAATCCCTTTGCAGTGTAGCTGATGCAACAAGGCAGCGGTACCCAAGCAGGGTAGAAACCCCAAACAAGGGGTGATGAGATAAGTTTTAGGGGTTAGAAGATGATTTACAGAACTGAAAAGCAGGAAAAAAAGCATCGGGACCACACAAAATTGTCCTTAATTTTTTTTCTTGTGAAATGTAAGAATTTAATTTATTTGTCCATTCAAAAACTATTAAAAATGTACTGTATCTAAAGTATAACTGAGAAAAAAATACTCTTTGGTTGATGTCATAAAATAGGCTACAGGTGATTAACACACATTGTTTCATTTTAAGGGTATAAAAATCAAACAGGTTGGATTTTACATATATATATATATATATATATATATATAAAAATGCATATATGTGTGTATTTGTGTGTTTTCTGGTCTTTGGTCTTAGCCTTTTACGTAAGTTTTTGAAAATATGAGAAATTGCGCAACACAAGAGAGGCTGAATGAGTCAATGTGAACCTCATGTCACACTGACGCGTTTGCTTGTGTGCGTCTGTTAGTAATGTCACTAGTCTGGTTGAGCAGGACGACAGGAGTAGTTAGCTAAAAGGGGGGAGTGAACAACATTAGGTGAAGCACATTTGTTTTGCACCGGAGCCCTCAACATCAACCCCCTGATGAGAAGAAGAAGAAGACGGGAGACGATGCAGAGGGAGAGGGAGAAGCAGAAGGGGATGCCTCTAATTTGTGGAGGGGTACCAGATGGGGGAGGGGTGTCTCAGAGCTGACATGAGCTGGCATGTGCCCTCTTTCATTTCCTCTCTTTTGTCTGTTCTGTCTGCTGATGAATTGGGAGTTCCTTCCTTCCTTCACTCCCTCCCTGTTTCTCTCCTCTCTTCCTCTGTTTTTCTTTGTCTCTCTCTTTCGGTCTCTTGCTTTATCATCCCTCTTTCCTCCCTCTCTCCGTGTGACAGCATTGCTGTCCCTGTCATGTCTGCCCATTATCTCTGATCAGTGTTGCGTTCCAGCCCACACATCAGCTCAGGCTGCCAAGCGATGATGTGTAAATGCACTTGTGTTTGTGCGTGTGTCTGTGTGTGTGCGTACGCCATGCATATACATCTTATTTAATATACAGTTTAGATCTTTATTTCTCTAGGGTGCCCCTAATTAAGAAGAATGACAGGAGAAAATAAAAAAACAAAAGGTGATTTGTTTTAATTTTCCCCACTGAGTGATAAACAAATGACTTGTGTAGAGAAAACAAGCTGGCATTTTGTCATCGCAAAGATGTATAATTTGAAAATGTGCTAGAAGCCGAGTTAATGTGATTTAGTGGGAAAAGAAATGATGCTCCGAGACGAGACGGGAGGTGGAACATGTAAACAGGAAGCTGGCGCAAAAGACTTCATAGTGAGAGAGTGGAAATACATCCGAGTGTGAAGTGCTGAGTAGGGATTTAAGGGAGGAATTACTGTGGGAGAGCGAAAAGTGTCTTCAAAGATTGTATTTATGCTTTGCGCTGAGGAGATTTGGCCTCCCTGGGATCTCTCTTTTTTTTCATACTCTGCTTGGAAATCTTTACACCCCCTACTTTGTGTGCTTTGTGTGTCTTTTTCTCTCCAAGTTTACATCCACATGATTGTAATTAAAAAGAGAAAACAGGTCACTTGGCCATTGCATCTCCTCTCCTCTCCTCTCCTCTCCTCTCCTCTCCTCTCCTCTCCTCTCCTCCTTTCTTCAAGCCCCTGCATTACATTAGTGGCATAAAAAGAATGCTGACCAGCGAACTAAGTGTTCATCAC
>JAPZDZ010000006.1:12323726-12334219 GCA_029783805.1 Acanthurus tennentii | reverse complement strand
TCCCAGCATGCAGTGCGCCTGCATGACTATGATCTAATTAAATTTAGTTAACACTATTAGATTCTGTAATACATTCACAGTTTCATGGAGAGCTATATCGTTCAGTATTGGCTGAAGGTGTTGATTCAGCCTAAGGGTCATTTTGAAGCTGTAGGTTATGGTGCAATTAAGCTGTTTACATTTAATCTAAAAGAACAAAGTGCACCAGTGAGAGCAGACTGTAATGTAACAGTATATATTTCATGGATAAACAATGAGTTGGTCCGTCGAGGTCTCGCTCTCTCCCTGGGCCCATCAAAGCTATTAGACTCTAACTATGAATAAACTAGAATAAAGCGAATATTAATTTCTCTGAACACATTTTGGTGTGCAATTTATGGCATAGCAAATTATATCACATGTTATTTAATACAGAGTGCCCCAGAAACCCTATTTCCCATTAGGATTATTAATTATCGCACAGTGATTTGACACAATTATCTTCTTATTTAGAAAAGGTTCATAAGTAACATTGAGTCAGGAAGTGTAAAATAATACAGCACGCGGTCCAATTTCACCTTTAAATGGAAACGTGACTCCTTAAAACATTATAAACACTGGGTTTTAGGTGTCATTTTAGGACCTGTTTCACAGCATTTAGAATAAACTACACATGATTAAAAAATGTATTACATTTTGAATGAAAACCTTTAATGCAGCACAAGTCAAAATAGTAAAATCTTTCTGTCTGAAAGGCAGATGAAGATATAAGACCAAGACAAACGTCCTCTGCAGATTATGACAGTGAATTATTGGTATGAAGAGTAGAATGCACCTGCAAAATTTCGGTTGGCACAAACCTGCATGCAAATATGGCAATTGTCTATGACTTTTTTTTTTTTTTTGCTTTTGTTTTTTTCATTAGAAGCCAGTAAAAATACTGCACGTTTCAAAAAACATAAACACATTCCTGCCTGTGTAAGCATCCAAAAAAAATAGCCAAACAAACCACAAGCTAGCTCCCACATGAACAACACCAGTTACATCTGCTAGCCTTTGAGTCCATACTTTCATTAATCTACATCCTCAGAGAGGCCAAAATGCAAATACAAAAAAGGAATTACACAAAGAATATTCATTGAATATATTCAAGCATAAGAAACAACGTAGTCAAGAAAATATAAAAAATAATATCCTCATTATAATACCTGAAGATTAGAATCTAAATGGGCTCCAAGTAGGAATTCTCAGTGTGAGCCCATTTATAGAAAACACCATGTAATTTACTGCAGTGAGACGTTGGCACATATGTAGGCAAAAAGCCAGGCTGGACACTGTTTCGCAACACATGTCTGCAAAATCTGGGACACTTTCAGCTTCTTTCCTCCTAAAACTAATCTTAAAATCACATCATTATCACTAATAGTATTACTAGTTTGCTACTGCATCTATTAGTCCTAATTGGTTTGGCGTGTGCAATATTAAAAAGTACTTCATTACAGATAGAACTTAAAGAGTGCATACAAATCTTGACATCATGCAAATTGGAAACAGATGACGGCGTTCGTTCGGCAGGTAGGAGTTGAAGTCAGAAAGTATTTTGGTTCAGACTCATCCTGAGGTGGAAGATCGTTTTGGTCCACTTCAATTGACAACTTATCGTACATTCAGCTAAGTTACATTGAGAGAAAAGATTTAAAGAAGACATCCAAGTAGTCCATAAGCTCTTTGTGGGTTAGACACCTGATGATTTTGAGTCCGCTGAGACAATGTCTTACATTCCCTTGAGGTGCAAAGAGCTTCTTTCCTCTCAGGATGGTTTCATTCTCACTTAATGTTCTCTTTCTGAGAAAAAGGAAGGTCACTAAAAACTCCCCAGGCAGACGAACCTGCTTTGCATAATGCAGCAACTGTACACTTTCCCCTTTAGGATACAAAATGCTCGCCTCCATCATTTAGTGTTGACAACAAATTAGTAGGCAAAATATGCAATCTGAATCCTCCTTAGTCTCAAGATATTAAAAATTAGAGCGGTTTGTGCGTTAAAAAATGTGACATATGTAAGAGGTCAACAGCAATATTATGGGAATTAAAAACACATCACACTTTCTGTGTTCAAGATAATACATATATATATATATAAAATAAACAAAGAACAAAAACAATTTAAATCCTGGAGTTCTAATACCTTATCTAAAAAAATCAAATACAATTGTGAGGCATATTTTAGCATTATTCAAAGAAATGCTTATATATTTTTCCCCATTTATGATTGGTAATTATTTATGATGAGATAGAAATGTAATTGGCTATAATTGCATTTTACACTTGTTTTCTGAGCTTATTGGTATTTCTTTGGAATTTTAAACATTTTGAAACTGAGTTAGAAACCTGTGTTGGTGTTTGTCATTTAAAAGTCTGTAAAATGCCCGCATGTGTGTTTCAGTTTGTCAAGTTTTCTCACCTCACTTGTCGATAAAAGATGACATTGCTCAGCTTAATTTCAGCATTTTGTATTTGGAGTCTTGCCACTGGTACTTTTTCTCAGTCCTCTCAAATGGAGGAATGTGTGGGTGCATTCAGTCCAATGTGAAAATGATAATATTTGTCAAAAAACTGCTTAAATATTCAGAATATCCACACACAGAAAGGCATCCAAGAGTTTGGTCCAGTTTGAATCTCTGTCTTTTGGAGTTTAAAATATTTGAAATAGAAAATGAACAAGGTGAATCAGGTGTTTCAGAGAGCAGGTTTACAGAGAGGAGGAGCTCTGGCTGTAGTGTTTCAGCAGCAGCTGGTCGTATTCAGCCTCAGAGGCCGGGGACATCGATGTGGGTGAGCTGCCGTCAGAGCTCAGAGATGAGTCTCTAAACGGGGAGGGGGGTGTCAGAGCCACCAGCTCCTCCATATCCTTGGCTCGCCTGCTATTCACGCAAGTCCCAGCCAGGTGCTCGTAGATCTTACCTGCTGGTCGGTTCTCGCAGAAATTGGAGATTTCCGCCACTTCAGCGTATGTGGTGACAGTGGAGGGGGCCTGTCTGCCCCTGGAAGGGTGATACTGAGGTGGGCAGGCGGGGGCGTCTGCGGCAGTGGTGGAGGTGGGGTTGACGGTGACTCCCCCTGGCAGCATCATGGTGTTCAGCTCACTGATGTTGGCGGTGAAACGGTTAACCACACAGCTGATTTGGTCCATGATGGTGGTGCCCTGAGGTTGGCTGCCAATGTCGCCCACACCTATGACGCTAATGTCTCCACCGTCCACCATACCAACACCCTGGCTGTTTTCCCCACCTCTTTTTCTGACCCCGGAAAGGTGCTCAGGTACGTAGGTGGGTAGAGCTTGTTCCTCGTCTCCGTCCTCTCCTCCCTGGAAGCTCCTTGCTTTCGCTGCATGTTGGCTGATGCCTGGCAAAGGTGACTGAGAGGGGGAGCAGGTGAAGGGCTGAGACACCTGTGGCTCTTCGAACTGCTCGTTGACACCAGTGTCCACAGGGGTATCTCCCTCTTTAGAGAAGGGCTTGATAATGGCCGTCTGGTTTGTCTCAACCGTCTCCTTCTTCTTAACATGAAAGGACATCCTCTTCCATAGGTTCGGTCTGTAACTGCGCTCATTCTGCGACCAACTCACTGATTTTCCATTAGAACTGCAAAACATAGGAAGGACACAGAGGTGAAATAAGTTTAAAGAAGTTTAAAGTAATCATCAGTGTCACAGATCTATTGAGTAATTCATTATCGTATTACAACATATCAGGATAACAGCAGGAAAAGGATCTCCTGCAGCTACTCTGAAGTTCATGTTCTACTTCATGTTGTTAGTATTTCTACCATCCCCCATTCTATCTTTTGCCTTGTGTGTAATTTCACATCTTCTTCCATGTTCTTTCATCTTCCCTAGAAAGAGAAATCCTTAAAGGCAGCAGCTCTCCTATGAGACTACTTAACCCAAATGAGGCAGCCTTTTCTCAGCTCAGGGAGCAGTTTTTCCCGGCATATCCAGCCTGTTGTGTTGGATTCAAGCTCTGATTTACCAGAGACGCTTTGAAAACGACCAGCTACAGTTGTGTTCTTGGAAATACCTAAGCAGAGACTTGATCTTCTTTATAATGTAACAGACAAACATTTAAAGCATGTGGCCATAAGGAGGGAAGTTTAGTTTCTCTAATATTGATTAGCTTCCTCCTGCTGGACTTAATTCATTTATACCTTGACAAAGACTAATGAAGTATTTATCTAAGATAAAATCTTGAATGATTGCCTTGTAAACTATGATAGTGTTTAAATTTGTGTGTTTGTGTTTTTTTAAACCTGGTATGACAAAAATTATCAGAAAGGGAGGACAAAAATGTTGTTTGATGGATTTTTTAAAAGATGACATAGTCATATTTAAAGGCTCATCCAATTTGATGGATAGTATGCAGTAAAACTTATAAGATAAGGTCACCTTTAGGTTTTTACTGTTTCACTCCTTTGCCACATTTTCATACAGCTGTCAATGGCAAGAAAAAGCTGACATTATAATACCTTGAGTATTTTCCCTTATTTCAAAAGCCGGGGACATTGGTGCAAGAGTTGCTTCAAAATGCAGTTCATAATAAAGGCTATACAACTCCTTGATTGGAAATTTTATAAGAACTTTATTACCTAAATGTTTTCCTAAGAAGCTTCTCCTAAGAAGCTTTATGCAACCAGGCACAGGTGTTCTGAGAAAACTGAGGCGTTAATTAATTCATAGCTAATACCTACTTAGTCCCCCTCGTATACCTGATGTTGTCCTGCGCAGACCCCCGGCGTCGAAAAAGGTTGGCCATGCTGCTGGAGGGTTTGCCAGTCTTGGCAGCTTTCTTGGCATCACCCACGTGCATGCGCACAACTGTGGATGTTGTGAAAGCACTCCTGACATTTTTTTCCGGTTTGGCAAGCATGATGTACACCTGATTATGAAAATTAAGAAAAAAATAGGTATTAGCATAAAAATGAGAGGATACAAATGTGATACATAAAAGGAGACATAACATTTTTAGAGCTGTGGGAGTTTTTGAATGTAACTCTGATTGTGTGAGAGTATTTTCGTTTCTCACCTTTGGGACAAACATGCAGCACAGAGCCACTGTGGCACTGAGGCTGACACTAAAGCACATGGTTATGATCTTGTAGTTGGAGCCAAAGTAAATGGGAACAAAGGCCAGCCAGATTATGCAGGTGGTGTACATGGTGAAGGCAATATACTTGGCCTCATTAAAGTTAGCTGGAACATTACGAGTCTGTAGGAGGAGGAAAGGGAGAATGTAATTTTAAAAACAGGGAGAGCTGAAGTGAAAAAAAAACATAGACAAAGACAAGGTCTGACTGCGAAAAGAAAGAAAAATATACACTTAAAATGTATGCTGAAGTACCTTGAAGGCGTAAAAGGTGCAACTGAGGATAAGCAGGCCATTATAGCCCAGAGGTGCCACCACCCCCAGAGTGGTAAGATTGCAGATCAAATGCACCTCACGGATACTGGGGTAGTCATAGATCACCTAAGAGGAGAGAAAGGTCGAGGTCGCTCTTGTTGTATAAATAAATGTAAATTAACATCCCCCATATTGCAAAACATTGAATTCACACAAACACACACACACGTACACACACCTGTGGTGGCTCTATGATAAGAAGTGCCACAATAATTCCCAGCTGCAGCAGTATGAGTAGGAAGGCGATGACCAATTGTGCGCAGGCGGACATGAAGCGTGGTTTCTTGGTGCAGATCTTCTTTTTGCTGCCTGCCAGGATCCTTGCTATACGGTTGGTCTGGATCGAAAATAGATCAAATGGTTTTGCTGGCTTCACTTACATCGACTGTGGATAATGCTGCTCGTACTGATTCATAATAAGATCCTCTTTTCGGTTCCCAGATCTTAAAAAACAAACCACAGCCCACACACAGATCCTCAACTTCTACCATAGTTCCCTTACAATTGGCCATCATCCAGTTTCTAGAGGTAGCTGTTTCACATCTGTCCTTATCCTTAAATGCCCTTTTATTTATTCCAGAATCCTTTAAAAAAAATCTGGAACATGATTGTGGATGGGTTGTCTGATCAGATGTGGTTTTTTAAAGGATTAGGAATTTGTTACCATGAAATTTAAATTACCCTTGCAGGTTTTAAGTATTTGAAATGACTCACCCAGCACAGAGAGATGATGCCACACAACGAAAAAAAAAACAAAAAAAAACATCTGTCTTAGGTAATTTAGTCTTATAAGCTGCATTCCCACCAGGCTGACTCATATTAACAGCTATAAGGTCTGTTTGGGTGTCAGTCTGCAACATAAGTGGCAGCTCTCTCCTCCGCCAAAGGCTCAAAAATGTACTGCATACTGTATGTTCTTCCTCTTGTCCTCCACCTCCTCAGTAAGTGCACGAAAAATAAATAAAATAAGTGAGAGCTCCTCAACAGCTACTTATTCCGCTGAGTACTGAAACTTCTACTTGAGTGCATCTCTCTCCTCTTTCACAATGTAAGTGAGTTACAAAACAGAGGAAACATTCAAATTTAAATTTTAAAGCCATTAAACCAATTTTTAACAGGAAGGTCATTGGGACCTTTTTCATAGGAACTGAAACATGGCGCTGACTTAAACCCTGTATTTGTTCCCCTATCTCCTGGTAACAAAACAGAAACCAATGTACCTTGGTGACCAGAGCAGAGTAGCTCATGGCAGGAGACAGGCCGATTCCCAGCCGCTGGAGGTAGCAGTAGACTATGTGGGGTTTGGCGATAAGGCTGAAGGTGCACAGGTAGCCCAGACATATTCCTGCCAGGATGATGTAGCAAAGTTCACGACTGGACGATTTGACCACAGGGGTGTCCCAGAATCTATAGAGATCAAATCATGCCTCCATTCACCAAATTGGTAAAAAAAAAAAGAATACTAATAATAACAGGAGCAGTAAAAGAATTGCTTTCAGCACAAAAGCCACTTATACACACTGCAAAATTGACCCATATTAGGTCAGTGCAGCAATTTACTTTTTGTTTGACCCACAGTTTGTGTTGTTCTTCCATTCCTGTGAACGGGATTACTTAACCAAACTAAACTATGATTAGTTTGACCAACTGTTAAATATGATGAGCTCAAGTTTTACCTTACATCTGACAGAAATTTACTGTGAGCTGTAGAAAACGGAAAGGGTACGCATTTATGTAACATTTAGTGACAAAAAGCAATATTTAAGTTTGAAAAGACGTATCTCAAAGATGGGTTAAACCAAGCTCTTGTCTTGGGTGTTTTTTTTAACATGGGCACTTACAAATGAATCCGTTATTTAACTAGTGCATGTCATTGCCATACTGATCCAAACTGGGCAAATTTTGGCCTACTGATTTTTACTGTGCATGTCTGTGACTAGCAAAGCTGAGAGCTGTAGTTACTTGATGAAGACAAAAGTGACAAAAAGTGTAGCCATGAGTCCCAGGCAGGCGAAGACCACCGCGGCAATGGGCTCTGGATCCCCCCAACGCACATACTGCACCGGGATGGGCTCACAGCCTGAGGGACACAGAGGGATCATGGGAACAAGATACAGAAGCATCCAAGCAAAATCCAGATTTTGATAGTAAAACCAGCAAAAACACTGTATTTATCTCTGTGAACACCGTTTAAGTTGTTTAGTGTCTTGAGAATTAAACTTAACCTGAGCTTTGGTTCCTTGAAAGTGTACTTCATAAAAATAACAGGGGGCAGGGTATCATTAGACTAACCCCAAACTGTTGCTTAGTAAACTCTTTGCTGTCGTTCTCTCTGGCTGTAGCTTGTTGGCTCAGTTAGCTAAGTTGGCTAAGTTGGCTCAGTTAGCTCAGTTAACTCAGTTAGCTCAGTTAGCTATGCATTTAATGGCATAAGTAGCTGATCAGTCTGCTTAAACCAGGAGCTTAGAGCAACAGGATGAGTGTTCTTCTGCAGGCTATGCCCACTCCCATCTTGAATTTCATGCTAAGAGGGTGACAGAACAGACTGATAACAAACACACTGCTGCTCTCCTAAAAAGGCAACTGATAAAAAACTGTCTTTTTGTGCTTTCACAAATGACAGAGAAACAGAAGTGTTGTAGGAGAAAATTTGTGTTTTCAAAAGAAGGAAAATGTTTCAAAAGCTTTTTTTTTTTTTTTTTTTTTACAGAATTTGGGCTTAAGAAATCTGGCTTCAGCCAAATCCTGTGTTCTGGCAATGATCTGAAACCTCTTGGTGCATGTACAGTACATAAGTATTTGTGTTGATTTCCATGCGTTAATGAGTGAGTCTAAGCTCAGACTGTTCGCCAGTTTTTTGGGTGTGTGATGCCTAAGATGTCAGGGGATTTTGGGTGCAGCAGAAGTGTGCGACCCAGATTCACGCCCCCTCCGGCCTGTTTGGGAATCTTCTGTTTGTAAAGTAACAGACATGAGTTTGTTTACCCTTGAGGTCGTCTGTGGGCCAGGAGCCGAGGTCACAGGCTCGACAAGTGTACTCATCAAACACAAACTCATTCTCCTTGCAGGGAGTGCAAGTCCAACAGCAGCTCACCTCTCCTTTACGGATCACCTGGGGACACACACACACACACATGCACACACATGCACGTCAATAAGAAAGGGTGGAAAGGTCTCAGAGCTCCACTGGCACTCTTCTGTAGCTAATCTTACACTCTGACGGCCCTGTAGGGTGAGAAAATGAGGATTTCATCGTCAGGGGATCAAAAGAAGAAAAAAGATGCATAGAATATATCTAAGCCTCATTATTTTATAAAGGTTTCATAAAAGTAAGACTAAGAAAGTGGAGACGTGGTGGGTCAGAGGTTTCAGCTGTCTCTTGTGGAAAGTTTTTTTTTTTTGTCATTTTTGCATTTCTTTTTTGCGTTGTGTCAGTCTGAAGACATGCAGGATTAGGAGATCTAAAAAAAACATGGGCCAGTGTTTAGGCCAAGAGGCAAAAACATGCAGATCTCCTCTAACTCTCATGTATAGGACTGTATTTCTAAATTCCCTACAAGCTGTCATTTTACATGGAGTTGGAGTGGAGTGTGTAGGAGGAGTTTAATGTTAGAGACTTTTGAGATGATAAAAAGGAGGCAGAGTGCAGTGTCTTCGATGATTTGGAAAGGCTGCAGGGAATCAGAAAGGCCCAGATGGGACATGATTAAAGCTCGAACAAAGAGCTTTGCTGAGTCCCTGCCTGGTGGGGTAGATACTGGAGGATCTGAATGGTCCTATTTATCAAAATTCAAACCTGTGGCACCAAATAAGCCTACTGTGTGGGTCTTAGTTGGCTTTTTTTTCCCAGCAAAACTCTAATATGTTCTCTGGTAGTGAAGCACGAATTTGTAAAAAAAGCAAAACATGTCTTTTGGTTGAAAATCTGCTGCCAAGATTAGCAAAATTGGATGATGATGGAGAAAAATGTGAAATTAGATCAGTTATGGCCTGAGGAGGCTGATATATTCTTTCCTGCGTGCAGAAAAATGGTGAAGTTTGACATTTATTATTACTTAATTAATACAGTTTTGTTGAGATTTTGTGAAATTCAACATTGCTTGTTAATTCTAGAAGACATAAAAGTGTTATGAGTTGGGTGTGCACCTTGATCTGTGCCTTCTGGCAGGGCTCAGAGCAGACTGACTGGATGATGTCACTGTTGTTACTCCAGATTTCCTCATCATTCATCTTCAGGCCTGCCTGGTCCCAGCTCCCCACATGGATATAAGCGTACTCATCCTCACCTACCTGCTTGAAGTTCATGATTTCATACCTGAGATGAAACAGCATGTGCATACATTTAACGCTTCTTTCTACAGCTTTATTTCCCTCTTTTCTTTTATTCTTTCTTACCCATCATTATAATCCTTACCTGCCAGGTGAGTCCCCATTCTGGTCAAAGAGGATGGTCTCCCCAGATACGCCAGTGAAGTTAGTTTTCATCAGGAATTCCAGCAGCTTACGTCCATCAATGGGTCGCATGTTCTCACATAAACCCTGGCACCAAAGGGGAGAAGCAAACACTGTCAGTGCTGTCAGGCCTAATGTGAAAGCATGAAAATGTGCACACTTTTCATTATCATACCTTATATCCTGGACACAGAGTTTCCTGCATGGCATGCAAGCCGTAAGCCATGGAATAGATGGCATTAATAACAAAGCCCATTTTGGTGTCTTGGGCATACTGATGGCGCAGAGACTCTCTCCCTGTGGAGAACAAAGATCTGCTCATAAGAAGAAACCCAATCACTGTAATCTGAACTGACATGAAAGCAGCCTAATTGAGCAGTGAGAAACAGACGGGAACATGTGCATCTGTGCGTTGTACTAACAGGTGCAGGTGCGGTTGTACTTGGTGCTCTCCTGCGGGTGCCCCCTCAACCTGCACTGGAAGCGATGCTGCCAGAACTCGGGGAACCAGGGGTTCCTTAGATTGGCATCAGGCTTCAGGTTCAGGTAGTAATTGTCAAACCAGGTCACATACGCAGACTTTAGCTTTATAGTGATGCCCCCGGC
>JAPZDZ010000006.1:12228156-12243087 GCA_029783805.1 Acanthurus tennentii | reverse complement strand
TGTAAATTGTAAATTAGGTTATCAGGGGATTCATAATGATAATACCTTGATTTAGCCAAATAAAGAGCCTCTGATAAGATGATCTCCAAAGTATTCATTTCCTTTTGGTCTTTTCTTTTTAACCCACTGTCACACTTTTATCTTTTATTCCTCTCTTTCTCTTTGATGCAAATCAACTTCACCGCTCCTGTGCATAACAATAAATCTGTCTATGCCTTTGCAGATGTGATGAGGATGTAAATGAGTGCGACCAGAACGAGTGTGGGAACGGAGGAGAGTGTGTCAACACCTTGGGGTCGTTCTACTGTAATTGTTCGGAGGGGTACGAGGGGCAGTTTTGTGACGAACAGATACCTGGTGATCCAGACGACGACACACAGGTGAAGTACAAGCAAGATTTTTTTTTTTTTCATTATTTATGTGGGAGTAAATCTTACAAATTTGCTAATGGGTAATCCAGAGAGCACTAGCTTTCCAGTTTGTTTGGGGTTTTTTTTGTACGTTCAGCTTGCTCTTAATGGAACTTGGCTTGCTCAGTGAGGCTGGGGAGAGTTTTGAGTGTGCTGTGGCCTCCCGGGAAGTTTTATTTTACGGGCTTGGTATGTTTGTCTCTGCAGTAGATGAATGAAAGTGTGGTAATGGGTGAATCACAGTTTCTATTTGAAGTTGTCACGCTCTTGACTTTTGTTGTGCGATACACCTTACATTGAGACTGCAAGCCTAATTATTGTTGCATATTGTGAGAAGGAAGGGGCTTCCATTATCCCCTAGAAGACTATAATTAGCAAGAAACCATAGTTGACAAAACCTATTCTGTTGCCTTCACAACCAGTAGATATGTTAGATTTGTTTGCTTGTTTGTTTTAAGGTTTTTTAAAGGCATCTGTTGCTGAAAATAAAGATTATTAGATGTTTACTTTTTTTCACTCATCACATATTTTATTAAATCTGTGAATCTGTGGAATTCATCATGTATTCCATATACAAGACCAGAAATGCGATCTCTGTAATCCTTTGCAGTAATGAGATGATAAAATTGGAAACA
Organism: Acanthurus tennentii; assembly: GCA_029783805.1. Taxonomy (NCBI): domain Eukaryota; kingdom Metazoa; phylum Chordata; class Actinopteri; order Acanthuriformes; family Acanthuridae; genus Acanthurus; species Acanthurus tennentii. The sequence goes on along the minus strand of JAPZDZ010000006.1, from coordinate 12,242,042 downwards.
CATCCAACATTGGGGACACAAATGTCATTAAGTTCACTCTTTAAAAATATTCATAAAACATTTCATTTACATTCATGTCTTTCCTCAAGAGTAATGGTGGGTGGACAGTCAGCAACACTCATCTGAGTGCTCCAACTTAAAAAAAGCATGATTACAAATGTATTTATGCAGCTGCCTGGATGATTTTAAAGGAGATTGGGAGGAAAAAAAAACCCAATTTGTAGCCACATACGTTGATAATGTGCATTTTAGGAAAGTTTGATCATGTCAACAGGCTTGGTTTTCTCAGTTAGTTCGATATTGTAATTCTTATTGATATTGTGTTCTTTATTTGGTTAGTTTTTTATTTGGAGGTGAAACATGAAAGTTCTAAACAAAAAAAATCCTTAAATTTTAGGTGTTGAATTTGGAGATTGACCTATATCCACATTTTCATGACTTTTCTCTTTATGTTGCCCAGGCGGAGCCCCTGTCCTACGTCGGACCCGGAGAGATAATTGGCATCGGGGTCCTCGCCTTTGTCATCATTCTCCTCCTGATACTCTTTGTTGCCTTTAGGAAGAAAATCAAATTTAGGAAAGACTCAGATCCAGGCTCTGGGACTCAGGCTGTGATGGGTGTGTCAGCAATTTCCACTGAAACCAGCTACATGCTGCACAAGACCGGCATGGGGGCAGAAGGAATTGAGTTCAAAGCTGTGCGTGTGTCAGGTTCACCGGGGACCACGAGCACCTATGGTGAGGTGGGAGGCAGCACCGGGGGCCCTCCCCAGGTCATGGTGCGTCCCAATGCCCACTCGCCTCTACCAGGAGGACTCAGCAACCAGGGCATGAGGAGTGGGGATGGTGATAAGACCACTTCCAGTGAGGGCAGTCAGGTGTGCTTAAACTGTGCATTAATATTTATCAATGATTATAATTTAACTTTACAGGACTGGGAGACTTTGCCACGGCAGTTTTAGTCAAAAGCCAAAGGAAAAAAATGAGATGAAGCCAGGCAATATTGAAAAAAAATCAAAAATTCTGTCAATATTTTTATTATATGTACTACTAATAAAATAAAATGAAATAAAAGTCCCAGGCTTATAAATTTCTATCATAATATCAATATTTACGTCAGCATGTCTTTCAGCTCCACGTTTTGATGATACTGTGCTTCTGTATTTCAGTTCCTTTTATTGTTTGAAAGGGACCCAGGATATTAGCGTAGCGCCTCGATTACCCTTATAAATTAAAAAAAGATTCACCATGCTTGAGAAAGAGTTCACTGTCCTGCGGGTAGAAATTCTAAAAAAAAAGTGCTTCTATAGCAGGAAGTAAGAGCAATCAGTTTTAATATGATAGAAATTATGGGACAATGTAATTTTAGTAATATTCCCATTATTACTTTCAAACTGGTAAAAGGGACTGTTGGATCATAAGCTTAAATTCTTTGTAGTGAAGTATTTTTTTTTATTCAAAGCCACCATGTGCAGAATTATTAAATTCATAACTTTAACCAACCCCCCAGAGAGAGTGTTAAAAAAGGCCTCTTCTGTAAGGAAAGGAGCCAACCTATGGACACTGAGAAAAATAGGCTGAAAGCATTGCTTATGCTGCACTGCTTTTTCCTTTAAATAAGAACTCCTGTCAGAAAAGCAACTTAAGAGATGCTTTTAAATGCATATTAACATTAAGATGCTTTGCTCAGGGATGAGCATGGCCATATTCCACATTTTGTTATTGTCAACAAATCCCTTTAAAAGACTAAGCCAAACATACATTCATCTATCTTTCAATATTTCATGACTTCCTCACCCTGTCTCTGTCTGTAGGCCTGAAGCCAATATTTCTTACAGAAGAAAAACATCCTAAAATTTTGGACACAAGTATGAAATTAGGTTTTTAAAACGAGCTAAATAATTTCTTTCCTAAAACAGCTCTGTAGTTTTTCAGCAAACATTGCTAAACATGAATAAATTTTGCATTTGATGGGGACTACTTTGAGCCACACATTTGGCACACCAGTGAGAACTTATGGGAGCAGAATGATGTATTTGGGATTGACTGCAAACCCCCGTTTTCATTATAATGAAAGAGCATGTTACCCAGTGCAACTCTGCTACTCATTGATGTATTTTAATACTGGGTGGTTTTATTCCTTCCACTGGATTATTTTTTTCACTGGAGTTTTCTTCTGTCTCTGCAGTTCAGCAGCTTCCTTTCAGACATGTCTAATGTCAGAGGCGTGGCCAATAGGAGGGGAATCGCGGTGTGCAGCGTGGCGCCCAATCTCCCCACGGCATCGACCTGCCGCTCAGAGCACAGTCCCGCCCACAAAGTGTCCTGGGAAGGCGAAGAAACCAGGGAGGAAGGGCTGGAGAGGGTGAGAGATGAGAGAGAGGAGGAATGGGGGCAGAGAGCTTTTGAGCTGGAGAGAACACAGAGAGATAACAGTCCACAGGGTAAGACTGCAGCCACGTGCATGCACACACACACACACACACTCACTCTCACACACACACACACACACACACACGCTGGCATGCACGCACAGTCTCTAACCTCTGATCAAAAAGCCACAGAGTACACAGGCCATGAACTCATTGTGTTACACCCATACCATCATCTCCACTGAGAGAGCTTATTTCACAGTGATCTATGCCTTTTGATCACACACATCAAAGAAAATGGGCCAGGGTAAGCAAGAGTGGTTAAGAAGTAATATTTTTATTTTGCTTATCATTTCATTTTAGTTTTACTATTTACTTCCTGAGAGCCAAAAAAAAAAGAAAAAAGATAGCATTACTTACTTTTCTGTTAAACTGCTGAAATTTGCAATCGTGTCCTCTTGTATCAGAATAACTCTCTTACATCTCCTGTGCACTTCTGTTTGAATGGTCAGGGTAATCAGCCAGAACTGATGTCCTGTGTTCTTGTCCTACTTTTGCTAAAAAAAAAAAAGTCAAAATCAAACTAGCTGGAACACAAAGCAAGAAACTTTTTCTGCAAAGTTTTCTAGAATTTATTATTTTTTATCCAAGTTCGCTCCACGTGTAGTTGTGTCAGCTGAGAGGTCAACAGACCGTGGAAGAGGGAGGCGGGGGAAAAAAAGTGGTCAGATGATTCAGCTTCAGTCTGATATTGAGCAGCTGGTTTATGGTTCACAATCTGTTCTCTGTCAATGAAATAACCACTTTGCATCTCAGTGCTAAAGCAGACGTCACTTATTTCGATTCTCTGTCCGACCTGTTGTTTGAATAATACAGCCTGCAGCTGGAACTTCCTGCCTGTTAATTATTGATTTCTTCCGGTAGAAATGGGTAATATGCTGTTTTATTCCTTTGCTTCCCTGTTGAGGGTTCGCACACAAAAAGAGACATAAGAGACATTTGCCCCCAGGGTTCAAAGTTACGTTACCACTGTTCATTCATATATAATGAAGCTTATAGTTCACTAATATTCTGACTATAGCGCTAATGACTTCAGTATTAACTGCCAAGTTAATAAATCAATAATAAACAGTTTAGTCATTTAATTACACCACAGCGACCACAAACAAGCATTATAATGAATATTGCAATAGATGGGCACAAGTCAATACATGAGGAAACATATTGGCTGTTTTTTTTCTGTCACTACCTGCTGCTCATAAATAAATAAAAGCTAATGAATAATGAAACACTTGGAAAAATACTTTATGAGCAGATCAGGTCCCATACTGCTTAGTTTTTTGGAAATTGTGCACACTCAGAAAAAGTTAATTGATCTTCAGGGTGTTGCAAAAAAGAGATGTTTCAATAAAAAATTCAGGTTTATGACTTTGACAACTAAGGCGTCACACCAGCTGTCTAATTCTGTTGGGTGCAGTTAGCCTGCTTAGTGGATACTTGCAGGTTCAAACGCTACAACCATTAATTCACCTTTCACATGACAAATTAAAATGAGGAAGTAGTTTTTTAAAGCTGTTTTGGTTGCTGAAAAGAATAATAAAAAATGTTAGAGGTTTCAAATTGGTATTGGTGGTAAGAAGTATTTCTAATTAAAAAGTTGTAAACTTACTGGATGGAAAAAAAAAAATAATGGGAAAAGTGAAATTAGTTCAAGAATGTTAATAAGCAATTCAACTTAATTAAACAGTATTAACTGAGTGGTGACTTGTGAAGTGTTACCTATTTGAGAAAGTCAGATATCATCCTTCTTCCATGGTGATTAGCATGAGATGGATGATTTTTTTGATGACTCTTGCAAAGGCAAAGTGTGTGGGATTTAAAAAGTTCAGGCCAGGATGAGACTGTTGTTTGGCTGAGTGTTAGCAGCGGGATTAGAGCAGGAAGGGTCGGGCCTGTCACCTCAGGCATGGCTGCCAACATTGGCACATGGCAAGGTAGTCACTGGCACAATAACGAATGAGTGTGTGTGAGAAAATAAAATAAATGGAAAATAAAAAAAAAGTTTACTTTTTTTATAAAAGCTTTAGTATATTGAGAAGTGTCCCCTCACCTGCATGCTGAATTAGACCAGTGGCTGCTGCGCTGCCTTTCTTATTTTGTTTGATTGATGGTGCTGCCTTACTGCTCACATTCCCGCAGGAGCATTCACTTGTTCTGCAGGCATTGGACCACAACCACCAAGCTCAGGATCAGAAAGCTAAAGTTGATATCCAGACATCCTGGCCCTCATGGACAGAGTATGGTTTTGGTTACAAGATGGGCCAAGCCCTGACTGCTGGCTTGCAGAATATCCAGTGTGAAGCACAAGTTTGAAAAGAGACAAGCGAATGTTAAAAGATGTTGCAAAGACAGATTGACAAAGACATGCTGTGCTCAGTTCTAAGACGCGAGCCGCCATCGACCAATCACAGAAACTCTTAAAGTAATGTATGCTACCAAGGTACACTGAGAAATTGCTTATTGCATTGTCAAACATGAAAAGCTGTTTACCAGTGCTACTGGATTATGAAGTGACGTTTTAAACAGCTGGAAACCACAGCACTCTAACATCGTGCATTTTCATCTGTTACAAATTTGCACAGGATTTAGGAAAAACAGCAGAACAGCACTGCGTGTGGTTTTAAAGTTTCAAATGTTAATGCTAATGTGATAACTTTAATGCAGTATGATTAGTTTAGGGAAAAGAAAGCTGTGTTTACTACGAGGTTCCTTTTTATCCTGCACAAAATATGTCTTAAGGCATCAGCGTTTATTGTCTTAATGTAAGCAGCTGTACGAGAACATATTGTCTTTAATTACAAAAATGATGCTTTGCATATGGAAATATTTGAACAAGACCAAGAATCTCGTCAATTCAACGCAAATCAAAGATGCTCAGTTTCACACAATAACATCAGGACTTTATTTAGATTAAACACAAGAGACAGTGAAAAGTAAACTGTTTTTTTCTCTCTCTCTGCTCTTTCCCATTTGTTCCTCCTACCGACATAAAGCCTCTTTAGTTTTGCCAAAAGTTACTTTTAATCACATCAGTAGAGCTGCCAGAACTTATTTCTGAGCAGCTTTATATTCCAAATAGATCTGCTGCTATAGCCCATACAAATAGTTTCAACCTAGTTAATGCTTCCCTTCTCCAATTTGAACACTAATGTGAAACCAGGCGTTTTTTATTGCCACTAAATGAGAGCTGCACCTGATAGAGAAACAAACCTGTCTGCTGGTTTCACACACAGTATTATAGACAGTCTTTATAGCATATTTATCTGAAATCATTAGAACACACCTGCCCTGCTTCTCTGGCGGTTGTTTGACAAACCATTGCTCAGATGACACCCCCCTCTCCAAAAAAATAACCGCTCAGCAAAGAAAAACAGTGTTAGAAATCACACTGACTTGTAAACATCTCCTTATTCAAAATACTGTCTCTTTAGACATGCAGGTAAAGGTTAACTAGAGTCTCAAAGGCTGGCAGCTTTCTCCAAATAATATTTTCATCTGACTGATTCACGCACATGAAATGTCAGCTTTGTGACTGGAAATAAGAGTGCGTTTTTTTTTTTTCCCAGCCTACCTGCTGTTTTTTTTTTTTGGAATTCGTCTTTCACATTTGCTGCACTCCACTACACAAGAACGAGTAATCTGTGGTCCTTACCCTCCATGACTCCTCCAGCTGCTGCAGAGGACAATAAATGAGCAAACCTGAAGTTGCAGTGGGTGTTTTGTATTTTGAAAAAGAAAGAAAAAAAAAACAGTTTGGTAACAGACCATAATTCATAATTTTTTGACACACACTGCAACTCGAAATTGACTTTGGAAGTTAATACTTTTCGATGTTTGTGAAGCTTGTTTCATTCAGCATTGTAAGTTACCAAAGACATGGACGGATGAGAGGAATAGATGAATGTTTGAGGTTTTGCAGTTTTTCCCAAGATTATACAAATCGATACTCACATGACTGCTTGTATATTGAAAGAGTTTTGCAGCTGTAATAATTTCTCCTGTTGACATCTCCTCAGCATAGGAGAAGGGAAAATCTGCTGCCCTTGTTTTATGCAAAGATGCGTTCAAGTGCCAAATCCAGTGCCTGCCCACTTGATTTGGCTAACTCAAACTGCATAAGCCTCATATTACATTGGCTCCATGCCAGGAAGGGATCTCTTTGCGGCCAGGATGAACAGAAACAATGATTGCAGCACTCAGCTCAAAGTCCTTAAATGTTCATACAGCAATGGGAGTTTTGTACTAAGATAGAGTTGACAAAAATTGACCATTTAAAAAAATTATATTCCATTATAGCTAAACAATCTTCAATATGCCTACGTCTTTGAGAGGATTATGTTGATATGGCTTGTTGGTTATTAAGCCAAGTCTCCTGAAAGCAGTTTGGAAATGAATACGTGTACTTGTTTGTGTATATTAGACATGTCGGAGGGGGTGGAAGAGGTGACGTGTCTCTCAGACTCGACCTCGGAGGAGCACTCGCTCAGTTCCTACACCTCTGAGTCTTTTGACGACAACGGTAAGACTCAGCTGCTCATGGGCATTTTGCACTTAATTATCTTTTATTTTTTTCTTGTGCAACACTTTTTCAAACTTATTGACCGCAGGAGTCTTTTAAGAGTTATTTAAAGAACAACATAATAAGTCTCAAGGTAAACGGTTCTTCCTGTTTAGAAGTCACAGATCAGAAAAGGCTCAGATCCGCAGCTAAAGATCCAAGTCCCTGAATGTAGAAACAGTCCACTTTGCACTTTGACTTTACTGCATTAAATGTATTAATGTATTTAAAAGCAAGCAGACACCAGTGAAAATCTTCCATGAAAAATACCTTAATGCAACCACATCCATACATGAGAAAAATCAAAGGTTAATGCATAGATAAATAATAGAAAAAAACCTTGTGAGCCATTTTCCTTGAGACTCTATTTGTTGTCTTTTTCTCAGATAACTCAATACCATTCACCCTTTCCTCGAATTCTATAGCGAGTCTTTTTCCCAGATAACTCAATGCCATTGATCTCTCGTTAGCTGAGTATGAGGTTGTCAGCCAAAAGCCCTAATGATCATGTGTGTGGCCATGTGTTTTTCAGATAAAGAACACATGCAGATGCTTTGTTTCTCATCTAATTATTGTAGCTGCAAAAAAAAGAGTCCTCATGTTTCTCCCGCTCCCTTATAAAAAAAACTCTCTCACAAACACACACACACACACAAACACACCACAAGTGGAGAAACGTGTTGGCAAGATTAACATGTCTCCACTGTTCTCTACACGTGTACACACACATGCCCAAACACACTTCTTCATCTCATCTCAGTCACACCCTGCACATGAAACCAAACCCTATTCATAAAACCACTGATTGTGTTCCTCCTCTCCTTTCTCTCTGTGTTCTGCCCAGCCTCCATAGTGACAGTCATACGTCTCGTCAACGATGCGGTTGATAATATTGAAAGTGAAGGTATGAAGTAAAATCTTTTGTTAACTCCTGTATCTCTTTTTTTGTCTGTCTTCTGATGCCAAAATGTTTGTTCAGTGGTGTAACACTAAGACATAATGTTCTGAATGCAGCCAAGATGCTGCTGTTCCATCCTTTTTATATTCAGGATGAAACATCCTGCTTAGATTTCCAATATTTCTGTCAGTTTCTAACACTGGATCTCTCTGTGTTTCAATTTCTCCCCTTTGGTTTCTGTTTTGTTTGTCTCAGTCTTCCTCTGACTTTCTCTTTCTCTCTTCCTTTGTAGTGTCGAACATGGACAAAGAACAGCGGCGGAACAGCCCTGGTGAGTGAGTGTTGCAAAGCAACTGAAAAACATCTTATTAACTTGCCATCCCTTTGGCTTTATTTCTCATACTGTGATCCCAAAACTCAACCTTTTGTATTCTTTACATTACTTTCTCTGAATACTTTTATTGTACCCCATACGGCACAAAAATACCATTTCTGTTTACATCGTCTGTTTACATTTTTTGTATATAAGCTTTTTGGCTACCCAGACTCTGAATGTAAATGTATGCTCACAGTTGCTTCCAGCCTTTGGACGAGAGTTGATTTCTGAATGGTGGTTCTATAATGAAACTAGCAAATAAGAGAGTAAAAAAAAAATCTGTTTTTTGTTTCCTTTTTGTCTGTTAAAATAGCTGATTTTATCAGCTGAAACTAATCAACATAATTTTAGAGCTCAGTTGATAAACTGAGAGGACTAAAGGATCAATATGTACAGATAAGAACTAAGCAGTTTAATTAGGAAGTGTCCTGTCCAGTATATGTCTTGCATATATATATATGTATGTATATTTTTTTTTCAATAGCCAATAATAAATGGATCCATATCAAGAACATGTGTTCATTTAAAGATATGAACTGTCGATACCAGCATTGACCTTAACTATCTGGTCAGTCTGTAATGCAAGGCAACTATAAAAATGCAAGTACTCTGCTTTATTTTGAAAAGAAATCCTACTTTTAAACATCTCTCTACCTTAAAATCTGTGTGTTTTCCAAGCCAACAGTTAAGCAAGCCAACAGAATACTTTAATCTTTCATATAACATTCATAAATATACATTTACATACTGTGTGTCCAGATTAAGACCTCCAAATAAGGAGCTCCAGTATTTGAAATAAGACGCATATGGAAAGCGCAGTGCTGATATTTTACATACACAAAAGCAACAGTTAATTTTGTGCTTTTTGTTTCAGCTCTGGATTGTAGCTGCACGTTGTGATTGATTACTCTTAATTACTAATTAGGGCTTCCACTCAAAACTGTAGTGTTTCTGGCTTCTTAGCCAACAAACGCTGAGAAAGCTCTCGACTGAATCTCAGGGTTTTAGTTATTTATGTCTTTAATTACGTCCAACTGTTGAAAACTAAAAGCAAAATGGGTTTGCAGTAATAGGATTTAGATCGGATAAGTGGATTTGATACAGGATTCAGATTCTATTGAATGCTATCAACCTCAGACCTCCTAGCGTTTTTTCACATTTTTCGATATAAAATCTGAAGAATATAAAATAAATGATCAAACAAAGATCTCTCAATCTAAGGATTGCAGTATAAAGATCTCAATATTATATGTATGAAAATATTCATTCACCTTGTGATTAATTCAGGCAAGTATGCAATTAAAAAAGTGGCTGCTGCATGAGGTTATTTGATGTATGCTGGGTCAAGTTGGGTACTGTGCTCCTCACTCCAAGCAAAGCAAATCTTTCAGCCGGGCCTTCTGGAGGGTCTCAGTGGATTTTAGGGGCACTTTGAGCCGAGCCTCAAACCCACAAAGAATGGCAGAAGCGAAAGGCAGCTTCAAACGCTTTCTTTTTCACTGTAAAATGGGGCATCATCTCCATCATCTCTCCACTCTTATCGAATGCATGGCTTTGCTTAGACAAAGATCAGGGCAGTCACGATCTAGTTGCACCTATTATATATGATCCCTTTGTTCTTTGCTCTCACATGTTCTACAGTCTTAAAACCTATAGTAATTGGCTCATAGTTACTGAGTCTGTTTGTTCTGCTTTGCATGTAATTGACTTGGTCCATAAAGTATTTCAATATGAAACCCGCAGCAAGATGTGTTCATGCCTCTGTCTGTGCCAGCCTCATGAAGCATAAGAAGCTTTATTTCAGACAGCGAGAATTAAATGATGAATGAAATTGCTGTCCAGTAGGTTGCTCCAAATAGCTCAATGAACTCAGTGTGTTTGTGGAAAGGGGTGATTGATAAGTTTTTTGGCCCAAGGTAGAAATGGATGAGCTTCACAGCTTGTGTTAATGTGCAGTTTAACTCTTTGAAAGAATGATGAGGAAGGTTTAGAATAAAACGAAAAACTTTTGTGGTATTTCTGTTTCGGGTAATTAAAAATCGTAAGTCAGCACTGTCAAAAAAAAAAAAAAAAGAACAGCATTGGCTTTTATGGAGTCATCTCTTTCTTTTTTTAAAATTCAGCATCCCACCTATTCACCGTGCTGTAAGAAGGGGCACCCTCCCTTTAGTGTCGCCTACATGTCCTCATAGACCTCCTTGGGTGAGCCCTTGAGACCGAGGTAGCGGATGACTGCACGAAGGCCGATGTTATCCATTTTCTTCAGTCAGTGCTGACTTGCAATTTTCAATTACCCGAGACAGAAATACCACAAAAGTTATTAACTTCAAACTTTCCGCATAATCACTCAAAGAGTTGAACTGCACATTCATGTAATGAGAGCTGCATAACTAATCCCCTTTCACTTCGGGCCAAAAAAGTCATGTATCTTACAGATCACTCCTTCTATAACACATGTATGAACATATATATCTTATTTCATAGAATGAGTCTTAGCTCTCAAATGTTAGTCCTCATTTCACAAAAACGGCAACATAAAAATGGCATAAATACAAATATAGTAAGACAGAAAAAATGCGAGGTGAACTGGATTCTGAAATTTCCAGTTTCCATTTGACATATCGTTAATGCTGCCTGCATGAGATAACCTGTATGTATGTATATTACAGTGAGCATGCATGTCTGTGTGTCTTTTATGTGCGTATGTGTGTGTGTGTGTGTATATTTGTCTCTTTACGTGTGTTGGCACTAAATGGCTCTCTGCCAGCCTCCCTCTCTTTGTTATCGAGCGTGTTTTCTTCCGTGTCATAATTCACTGTGTCTTTTTGCGTTCACTTGTTTCTATGAAAAGAGCATTTCATCATCAAAGGCCTCCTGTCCCATGAGATATTTGTTTTGTTTTACACTTCACTGACAGTGAGTCCCCCCCCCACCACCTCTTAGAGTAAAAATGAGATTTGTTTAGAGTTCATCCAAGAGTATATTATGGATTGAGCAGACATACATTTATTATTTATTTATTTTTATTCGTCTGATAACACTCAAACCATAGGGAGAGAGTTTTTCAGTGGGCATGGCATGCGGTAAGAACTCCCACATTTTGCGTGGTTTGTTGGCAAAGCAATCATTAGATATCTTTGTCCACATGTGTCATGCATTATATACCAGGAGTAGGCATTGCTAATGAAGGGCACTCTCCATCCCACACAGAAGATGACCCCTCTGGGTTCTCTCACTTCATCAATATGATATTTTTTTTCGCTCACAGCTCATTAACCCGACCATGAATTATGCAACTTGCACGCTGTAGTTTGTAGGGGGGGAAGTGGATTAGCAGGGAGTTCTGCATCAGGCCATTTAACAGCGTGAACTCAGAGGTAGAAAATAGGAATTTTGTCGGGGGATTTTTATTTGCACATTAATAAATTCTAAATGAGAATCTGAACAATTACACAACGCAAACAACAAACCTCCTGCTCCCTCTGAACACATAGTAAACCCCACGGTGACACAGAGAGAACCAGCCATTCATGAGCCTCCTGCTGCATTACAAACAAATAAACACACACATATACATACCGCATACTTTCACACATACAGCACACGCCCACACACAGACAAGTTCCCATTCATACAACCAAGAAGCAACACATTTCCATATAAGTAAAAAGAGATCAAGGGAGTAGCTAATAATCAAAAACATAAAAAAAGAGAAAAATAGAAACAAAACAACAACATGCCAAACAGGGATTTTTGTTAATTTGGCTGACATTTTCTCCTTTAGGTAAAGGACTTTATCTTTTAGGACGCAGTAAATCCCAGATCCTGGCACCTTGTGTGAGTGATTTTACATCTAAAGTTAATTGCTGTGGCTTTAGGGGGGCAGTGATGAAATCTACAGTGGGTTGAGTAATTGCGAACATCTTCAGATCAGTCCCCCAGTCACTGATTCACAAAAACATATTCTCTAATGTCACCTCAGTTAGCTCCTGGAGATAAGATCGCAATGATACTGTTGTTTCAGAAGGTAAGTGATTTATTGATGTGACACCTTTTCGCGGGCTGATCCTATTAGATAGATAATCTCATTCCTTGCTCTCAGTGTGCAATGTAGAGTGGTTGTTTGTAGTGTTACACACACACCCAAGTGAGGACTACCTTCAGTAATTTGGCAGCTCTAGTTTGTCCAGGGAATAAAGCCTGGGGCTTCTAACACAGTATGTTAACTGAAATCCCATCCCAAACTCTCTTAAGTAGGTCATCCCTCTTCTTGATGTTCCATTAATACATACCTATTGGTCACTAAAGCTATTCCAAACCGCTGAAAAAAGATTTATTTGGTCTTTCTCTCCCTTTTCTTTAAGCGTACCGCTGGGAGTCCTCCAGTCAGACTTCCAGCTGGTTGTCTCCATCTCGTCTGCGTCCACCGGAGGTAGGATCCCATTTCGACCTCAGTGATACCCAGCAGAACATCAGACGAGGAGGCAGCACGCGTTCTCTCCAGCTGGACTACAGAGTGTTAGGCTACGGCAGCGACAGGGGCCAAGAGAGGGGACAGGAGACTGAGAAGAGGACCTTCCAGTGGGAGAGGAATCAGTCGGGCGAATGGGAGAGGAAACGCATGCTGGACAGAGAAGAAAAGAGACGGCACGACGGGGAGGGAAAGAATGCGGGCAACAGGAGCAGGGATATGGGGACTCGCCAGGACCACAGAGACCGTCAGCAGTTACGTGGCCATGACAGCTGTGAAGACAGCTCCTCACCGGTTTATGAGGAATATCGAGAGTCCAGCCACGACCCAGAGCAGTGTGAAGACTCGGAGAGCCTTTATGACACTCTACCCCCAACCCGACCGGCCTACGAAGGATACCCATCAAGCCCACCGGGCATCAACCTGCATCCAGCTCAACTCCTGCCCCCCCTCAGGGCCTGGGACTTACAGACAGGGGAGTGGAGGGGATCGCAGGAGGAACACGGAGGGCTCGGCTCCAGCAGTTTGGCAGGATCCGGGGACGAGCTTGAGAGACTACTGAACCTAGTATCGCTCAGAGCCCGGAGAGCCACACGAATAAACAGTGTCTCTACCAGATCTGAACCCACAACAGACTGGGATGGATTCAAATGAGCACACAAGATTGTTAAAAAATGAATAGATTTAATATTCCTTTATACATTAAAGAAAAGCAGTGACCCTCTCTGATTATACTTGACATTTATAATACCACACCGCTGGTCCATCACCTAAATATAATTAAAGGAGAATATTACCATATATACTTTTATTATCCGGCATTATTATCCAGCTGTAAGCAAACACTAATCCACCACCAATCCTCTGGCTCATTTATAAGCTGGAAGAATAAGAGGAAATATATGTGTTGTGTTGCCGCTGTCACCTGTGCTGCATGAGAGTTAGCTGGGATTGGCGGAGAATCAATGCTATTACATTTATTATTTATAGAATCACTGGAGCACAGCATTTATTAGCATCAAAATATGAAAGGAGCCAGGCTGTCTCTGTTTTAGATGATGCCAATGTATGTACATATGTTATCCCGCATTTCATACATTGTTCTGTTGGATCACATACACACATACAAACAAACAAACACACACACACACA
>JAPZDZ010000006.1:12202450-12228056 GCA_029783805.1 Acanthurus tennentii | reverse complement strand
TATGTTATCCCGCATTTCATACATTGTTCTGTTGGATCACATACACACATACAAACAAACAAACACACACACACACACACACACATCTACACACAGTCATTTTGTCAGCTCAACCATGTAATGCATCTCTTATTTTTATTGACACAAGCTCTGGGTTGTTTTGGAGAGAACACAGATCCCAGATGAAGCCTCAGAGATGCTTTTAAGATTACCATTTGTTGATATCAGGAGATCTTTATTTAATCGAAAAAAAATAATTATTCCAAAATTATTTATTTTAAAAATTTATTCTAATAATTTGTTTGCTTGCTTGTGGGTCTCATTGGGGGTTTGAGCTCATATAACTATGATTAAAAACAGCACTTTAGGTAATGCTACATATTTTTTTTTAATATTACTTATGCAAATCAACATTAGCTTTGACCTCTCGTTTCAACTCCTGTAGGCCTACACATTCACTTATGAATACAGATCTGGATGTTATTCTCTGTGTACATTATGGATCTTGTATATATTACCAAACGCTGAGCTTTTAGCGGAGCTTCAGGTAGAATTAAGCCCACTTTACACCTGCTATTAACATGTGATATGAATTTTCAGACTTTGTGCGTTGAAAGGCTTAGAACATTATGCTGAAACGCAGCTGTGAAGTGCAAAAATCACTCACCCAAGACTTGGACACATGGTTGCCTCATTGTTAACACAGTGTACATGCTGCTATGCCCACAGTTCGCACACAGGAACAGGGAATGTATATGGCATCAAACTTCAAAACAACCTTCAAAACACAGACAGGACAAACAGGTAGGAGGTAACTAAGAGTATTTAAGGATTATGGATTGTGAGCAAGCCAGACTAGATGTCTGCTGTCAGAATTCAAGTTTGTAATGAAAAACAGCTGCAGTGGCCAGCCTTCATCTCACACTTACCATGTATCCTCTGGTAAACATGACTCCTTGTGATTAATTTGAAAAAGGAAATAAATGTCTTGTTGTCCAGAGAAAAAATATGCACGTTAATCAAGGATGGAAACACCAAAAAAAAAAAAAAAAACATTCTTTGCAGCTCTGTTTTGGCTCAAGGATGGAGTTGATATTATTATTCATGTCAGACACACACTGTTTATGTATCATAATGAAGATGTATCCTCCCCATTCATCCTCTTTATCCATTCCTATTCAGGTCTGATTCAGGTGAGGTGGTTGCTGAAGCATGTCCCACCTTGCATCAGGCGACAGGCAGAGAAACATCCTAGACAGGTCAGACTAACACATGAAAAAAAACACCCAACAACATTCACACCTGTGGGCACTTAACAGTTTCCAGTTCACCTGCCCTGCGTGACTGTGAACTGTGGAAGGAAACCCAGGAGGAATACTGTGAGAACGTGTAAACAGAACAGAGGCTTCCGAAGGCTAAAACCTAAACCTTGAACCTCGGTGCTGTGAATTAACACTGCTAACACGCCAGACACCATCGCTGTCTTGTTTTACAACTTCACTCCCATCTATATTAGTTAAATCATCCTTCATGTCTAGCAATTCAAATTGTTTCAGGTCGCTGATGTGTTAAAGCACAATGTTTATGTATCAGTGCAGATGTTTAATCGCCTGTAAATTACAAGGACTTGAAGTATACGCTCCAATCAAGCATATTTTAATGGAAAGAGAAAATCCTTTTCATCCACTGACTGTAATTTAAATAGAAGACAGTGACAGTGTGGTTTGTTGACTAATGCTGTGAAGCCTCGAGTTTGGCCGTTGCATCTTGGTTATTTAAGAGCCAGAAGTGACCATATTTGGGCAGGTGGGTGGAGCCGGAGAGGGTAAACATCACTACCGGTGACTGTTTGAAGCTCAGCAGAGGCTAGCAGCTGCTTTTACTCAATGCGGCCATGCCCTTAATTAGGAATGACTTCAAGCCTTAATATAAATAAAGTGAGTGCTTTATATAACAATTCATCCCCTGTACAGCTCTCACGAACAAGGTAGTTAGCTATAAAAATGACATCTGATTTTTTGTAGCAGACTGTAAACATTTTTATGTCTGCCTCAAGTGGTCATTGGCAGAACTGCAGTTGTTGGCACTTCCTTTGCTGCTTCTGGCTCTGCATCTTCTGAAAGGTGGACATGTGCGCTGCAGCAGGTAAGTTATTTTTCAAGAAAGGCTACATGAGATCAATAATACCTAATCTTCTGATCTCAGTTTTGTCACACTTTCTGCATATTTCCCCTTTTTTCTGACTCATCTGGCAGTTTCATTTAGGAAAGCTTAAAGTTATCAATGTCCTGGGGAGACAAAGGTGTGAGAATGTTTTCTGAAATACTACATGCATAAACTGCATCACTAGTCAGGCAATAAAATTTATTTGAAGTTATTATAGATCATTTAAAAAGAGTATTAGGACCTCGACTTAGATTGCTTTGGCTGTATTAGACTGTCAACAGCTGAGAAGATTTCATCATAATCTTCTCATTATGCCCTGTTGTTTACACCAGGAACTGATATCTGACTTGAATAGATGTTTCCAGCTTATTGTGTGGTTCCCCTTGTTCCTGTGAGGTTGAGTCTCTTTCCTCACTGGCCCAGCTGTGATCAAACTGTGCATCTCCAAAAGCGTCTGTGATCTGTGCTGAAATTTGCTATGCATGAAAAAGGGAAACCACAATCCACAGCTGCTGTAAGTATTTGATTAATCGAACATGCACCTCTGCACATAACCCAAATTAAATCAACTTTAATAACTGAATGTGCAAGGTCTGCCATCAGGGAGCAAGCTAACATTTCTCAATCGCCTTATCTACATCCTCTAGAAGTTACTAGCCATTAATTTTTGATTGGTGACAGAGGGTTGGAGGCAGGCATTGGTCAGTGCGCTCCTCGTTTATGCCCAGTGCTCACCATATCTGTAACTAACAAGCATCGAGGAACCTTTGTGGTTTTTGATTATTTCCTCTTTCCCCCCCTGTGGAGTTGACACACAAACTTTGTCCTTGTTATCATCCAACCCTCCTCGTATGAGCACCACGGGGTTGACTGTCTGCCAGAAAACATTCCCATGGCAACCAGACATTCCCCCGATCATGTTTGTGTTTCATTTTTTCCTGTCATATACAACACATTCTAGCCAATTTAGGGGTAAGGAGGTGTTTGTGTTTGACTGTGTGTGTCCATGTGTTTACTGTAGTACAGATGCGTGATGTCTCTCAAATATAAATCTGGCACATCCTAAAATATATAAATATATATTTTTTATAAATTATGTTTCTTTGATGCAGTGCTACAGACAGCAGTTATTAGAATAAGCACTTTCCCACACCTAAACATATATTATGCATGTATGCATGCACTGAGATAAGTCAGGAGTCAGTGGTTGCATGCATGTCTGAGTATCTGAGGTTCGGAGGAGAAAAAGGTACCTTTTAAATTACTTATAACATTTGAATAATCCGCCATTACCTCCTTTAAAATGAAGCGTTGCAAAGTGTACATTTTAAGATAGCAACAGCTGCAGCAATAGCTGTATTTTCATGACAGCAATCATTTTGTCAGAGTAACTGTTACATTTTTTGAACAGTGGATATCATTTTTTGGGAGGAAACACTTCATATATCTTTTAGTGCATGCCAGTTTGTGTCAGTGCAATAGATGGAAATAGCTCATAGTCAAATGTTGGCTGGCTTGTTCCAGTTCTATTCTCTCTCCCTGCAGGAACCATGAACCACAAAAGACACAAACAGGTACAAGGCAGAACTCGAGGGAGATGGATTTTTATTTTTCTTCAGCCCTGGAAACATCCGTGCATTGCTGTGTAAAATGCACATAAAACTTGATGAAACTTGTCAATGCAAGAGACATTCTAAAACCACTATTACCGACTTTGCAACCTGCAAATATCAGCTTGCTTTGTTCCCTAATGTGATCATAACACCTGAATTTGTTTCCTTTATTACCTCTGTCACAACAAAGCAACGGAGAAAATTAGATTTTATCAATTAGCATAATATGCTTAGGGTGTCTCATGTGAGAGGTCTCTAAAAGATGCAGGTGGCATGACAGCTTTCTCTTTATCCAGCCTTTCGTTAATGAGCTTTTTTTTTTGTGTTGATCCTGCCTTCATTTTGGGTCTTTAGAGGGAGAGAAAGACGAGTCATTACCCACAGGACGTGCATCCTTCCAGGCAAAACCTTACATAAGTTTACCTCGGCCTCCAGCTGTACGTGTCATACACACTGAATCAACAACAAAAACGTAAACAACACACCACAGGTAGAAATAGTCCTGCTGTCTGGTCAGAGGGAGGGAGAACTACAAGCAATTTATTCACCCAGATTCACAGCTTATTAAATTATTCTGACAGGGATTATGCAACATGTCCCAATAACTTACATACTCTCTCTGGCACACTCTTGATGACCATCCTGCTTGTTTAACGTATTCCGAGCATGCTGGCTGTCCTAGTGACAGGCACAGGGTCAAAGCAAAGGCAAATGCGAGGGGTGTGTGAGGGAAGAGAGACAGAGAGAGTGAGAGCAATAAACAGAGTGACTGTTGTGTTTATTCATCATGCATCAGAGGAAACAGATGAGGACCTGCCAGTCCCTTTAACTCTGCTGCTTCTTCGCTGAACCATTAGGCATTTATAACATAGATTCCTTTAAGACACTTGAAATGTCTTTCTACCCCCACAAGCTCTCTTTTTTTTCCCCCCAGCTTCTTCCTCTCTGCTCTCTTTCACAATGACATTCCTCCAGATCTGGCTGGACACAGCGGGTAAGGGAAGGGATGGACAGAGGGATGAAAGGATGTTACATAAAGGAGGAGGAGAATGAAGGATAGATCATGTAAGAAAGGCGAGAGATGAGCAGAGGAGTGGGAAAAGTAAGAGATTACCATTCCCCAGTTCTTGCTCATTGAGGGGTAGCTGTGTGGGTGATTATAAATCCATGCTGTTCTCGGTAACACCAGGATTACACACCCAGCCAGACCTAATCTATGTGCCTAACATCTGCCTCTGATGACACAGGCACAGGCATGCACACACAAACACGTAGGCACACGGTCACACATGCACGTAAAGGACTCACATGACCATAATGGTTACAAATTCAGTCAGTGTCTCAAGCAATTCCATCGCATGTATTATTCAGGAATACTTTAATCTAGGGAGTACGGTCGGACACAATATACCTACACAGCTAAGATAAGGCAATGGGGGATGGGAGAATTCAATAGCAAAGGGGGTTACATCCATGTATGACAATATGAATTTACATCAGAAAGCTGCTCTCAGTGTGTGTGACTGAGTACAGGAAACTGTGCCCAGCCCTCTACCATAACCCCCTCCCCCATACTGTTAGTAGATTAATACTGTGGCAGTCCTCTGGCATATGCCTGCGAATCAGTTGTTTGTGAGACAGCAAAGTTAACGGCTCCAACGCATACGTCATGTCCTTTATTGGATTTTTCTTGTGTGATGAAGTGCATAAATGTCACTGGATTATGAAACAACTCAGCTGGTATTGAACATTATTATGTTGTAAAAGACAGTTCTTGTCTAAAACTCTGTGACATTTATTTCGGTGAAATAGACCCTTTATGCAAACTGCACAAAAGAGCACAGGGGAAGCTGAATCCCATTATCTGGGATTTGTTTATTTTACCCTCTGTAAGTGTCGGCTTCAGCTCCGATATGCTGATTTGGCCGCGGCCTTCAGTGTTATCATGTTGGACGTTATTACAGTGCCTCCTCAGGTTGTTCTGATCTTGTAAAGAAGTGCTGCCTTAAACAGAGGTGAGACAGCATGATGGATCAAAATGCTGCGGAGAAATTTGGCTGCATCATGGGCCTCGGAGCTCAGCTTGTTATCTGCTTTAGCTCTGAGGAATTGGTACGCTGTCACCCTTGAGATTGCTGAGATCTGATTTTGGTAAAAAGGAAGTCTGCTTTATATTGTGCTTTGATCATCAGGGGTTTTTTGTGCTTGCCAGCAGAATAAGCATCTCGATTTGCTGAAGTTGCTACAACTGTAAGATTTTCATAAGGTCCTTGTTGAACTATGCAAGCGTGAAAATGCCTGTGGTAGTAACCTTTATAGTCCGTCTGTGACGGCTCCAAAGCAGGAACGATCGTAAAGCACGGGATTGAGAAAATAACACCCCTAAAAGGCAACTTTCAAGCAAAAACCTCAGCCAAAACAAATACTTGCAACACCTGAAGACACTATTCCTAACAATGGTATTTTAAATTAAATCATTTCTCGACACTGCTGACATACTGCTGGAATAACTTCTACCTCTGCACCCTCAGTGCCTGCCGTCTGTCAGTTTTGTTTTTGTAGCTTTTTAAAAGATGAACTAAAGGAAAAAATCTAAATGCTGGGAATAACAAACTCTCTTATTTTCCACCTACTTTTACATTGAATTTTTTGTGCCTTTGTGCTGATTTTTTATGAGTTGTCAGACATTCATTCACACAATGGATATGCTTTTCAATGGTTATTCAAAACATTCACTATGAACAACAAAATCAACTGGCTATGTATTTGTCTCCAATTATGATAGCAGTTTCTAATTACATGCCCTTTACAAAGGTTAAAAATGATAAGTGATTATCACTGACAGATGTTCAGAGGTTTCTCATTTTCAAATAAGCCAAATGTGAATTTAGAAAGACATCTACAAACATACTCACAGGTAACTGATCAAATCTGCAGTCATAAATGTCTTTTTAAACATATCCAAATGGTATGTTGGATTGGTCTTCCTTGTGAATTGGAAAAAATAAAAAATAAAAAAACACAAAACTGACACTGCCACCCATAGAGTCATGCCACTATGGCCGAAAAATTGTACAGACTCCAAGAACAACATTTGCAAATAGCACCAGTTTTCCACATTTCCTCTAATACATGCAATACATTATTCATAACAAAGAAGACACCCCCCCCCCACCCCCCGCATTGACCCACATGTTAATCAGACATTTCACAGATCCACAAAACTTTAATGAACATATTTTAATAATCACTGCTATTCAGCTTTATCAAAATGGTTTGCAGTTTTACCACATGCTGTATCCATACTTATGTTGCTCAAGACTGCAACACATTCATCTCCAAACCTGCTTGTCATTTACATAAGTGGCCCTGTAAAAAGATTAGATGTCTTTGTGTATACCCATGACTGCAATACAAATATGCTTACACTGGTTACATTATTAAAGACACTTCAGCAACAAGGGAATCCAGTATATTTTAACTGTAGACTGTTAGTAGTAGCATTGCCAGGCGAGTTTCTCCTTTTCTCTTCACACCCCATTCTCCAGACATTTGTTTTGGTGGCACCATCTGGTGATTTTAGCAAAACTCTGTGGAACAATGACTCTGAGAGAGTAAGCCAGCAAAGATTCATCAATATTAATAAAACCATGTTGTCCTGTTGAGCACAGTGGAGAGAACACGGCCATATGGAGCGACTACATAACTGGTTCTTGAAGAGGATATTGTTGATACCCAGTCGTTGTGGCCAGTTTCCCAGAGCATCATCCATCCAATTCCCCATTCCTGCTTTTATTCCCACAGTACAATATGCTTCTCTGCCATAAGTGAGTGCTTAAGATTATTGAAGGTTCTTTCAGTGCAGGCAGACACAGTAATCACATTGGCTATAGATTCAGAAGTCTGTGAAGCCTGTCCACCATAGTCAGCCCAGCTTTATCAGGGCTTTGCAGATTTCAATTAGTCAATTTATGTTTTGTGCCGTTGGTTTTCTAGATATGTGATATTGTTATGCATTCATTCAGTCCCTGCCCCTGCTATTGTTTTGACATTCAAAGTGAGTGTGTGCGTGTCTGTGTGAGAGAGAGATTGGGGAGCACAGAAGAAAAAAACAACCCACAACATCATATTTTTTTTACTCTAGTTGGTTACTTATCTCTTCTTTCTTATTTAAAAACAAAAAATAGGCAGTAAAAAGTGGCTTATAAGATTTTTTAAAAAAAACAACATATTTTTATTCACTCCTGTCGTTCCCAGATTTCCCACACAGGCCTTATGCAAAAGATGGAGCATAACCAAGGGCGTGCTGTAGATATGCAGGCCTATCATGTGGACTACAAAAAACAGAGCACAAATTATATTCATACTTAGTTATCAGTTTATGAGCTAATACAATCTGATATGGGAGTAGTTCAATCAGGCCAACTTCTTAAAGAAGGTCATAAAATATGCTTTTACGAGAGGTTTGGAGGCTATTTTATGTTGCTGTTTAATTGTTTTCCATTATACTTCGAGGTGTTTCTAGCATTTAACTCGCCCTCACTGATCCAAATAAGATGGACGTAACATCATGAACGGCTCTCACTGTAACAATACAGTGCAGTCAATAGCTTGTGATTATCACACAGCTGTTGTATTATGTTGCATAAGATTTAGCTTGGTGTACCTCATAAATTGGCAACTGAGTGACAGCAAGAGAAAACATGTGCACTTTTTTCATCTTTGAAGACATCCCACAAACTGTTCAAATTGTCATTAGTTTACTTTACCCACTCAGCCCCCATGCCATTGTTAACTTCCTGAATGATGAGGAACAGTTGCAGTTTCATGACCAGTGTGGTTGCGTGTGTCAGCCTTCTCTGGCAAGTCCCTCTGCACCAGAAGGAACTGTTCACCCACTTTTCACATCAAAATCATCATCCAGAAACTTGAACAAATCCATTGGCTCCTTCACGAGTAAAGTGTTCATTTAATCCCTCCCCTGCAGTGATGCCTGTGTCATCCATTGCTCAAGTTAGCTAAGTTTTCACAAACAATTGCTTCACGAACACGAATCCAAAAAAATGTCCTGGAAATAAATTATCATTACAGCTAAATATAGTTCCGACAAGGAGACAGCATTGTCCCAGGTCATTTTTATATGACTATAGTTTTGAAGGACATTAAAAAGTGAACATCGCGCTGTGCAGCCAAGACAGCAGTTGGCTGCCCCATACAAGGTTTAGTACCCAGTAAGCGAATCGACGCAGTCCCGCTATGGGTCGAGTGTGGACGGCTCAGGCTCAAGGCTGCACCAGCAGAGTGGAGCCCTTAATGTCTCCAACCCACTGTTGCTGCACCCCCTAGTCCATATTCATTCGTGTAATGTACTTTCTTTAGGGCTTCTATCCTGCAAAAAGCTAACTGTTGCATTTACAAATTACCAGCTACTGCTTGCCAGAAAAGGGAAAGGTAAATCTGAAAAATATGTCAATTCTGACACATTTGAAAAGTTTCAATAAATGGTATGTCTTTAGTGATGCTTTTAGAAGTAGTTTGCAGTAGTTTGTGCATTCTAATTTATTTTCCAATGGGATCCTGTATGAAAATTTTACTTGGAACTGAAGATGAGATGTGGAAATTACCATTGGACCAAGGCCTTGTCAGTATTGTGACATAGTCTGTGATTGGTTAGGGAGGACCTCCTCTGCTGGAGCTTCATCTAACTCGTTTTGGCCAGAAACAGACTTGTAACCAGCAGATTCTTAAGGACAGCAGGAGCCTGTCCTCCTCTGCCCTCAACCACCACTTAACACAGACCGCCCTTTCCCCCCTTGCCAGCCCTGCAGATGTCGCTGTTGAAGCATTTGATTCAGAATTTTTATAATGAGTTTTATCCAAAGAGAGAACAAATATTTTATGAATGACGCCAAGGTTTAGTCATGTTTTTTTTTTTCCAACCATTTATTCTTCTGTATATTTTGACCTTCCTCTTGCATCTCAGAAATAAACGAGGTGCAACCTCCTCTGCCTCTATAGGACTAGCCTCCCCCTGGTGTGTATGTGTGTTTGAGTGTGCCTGTGCCAATCTGGCTGACCTCACAGCCAGAGCTGTCTGTCTCTTGGTCATCACATCATGCCTGTGGAACACATCACCCTGCTTCGAGGCTGACACTGAGTTGCTCTAATCTGTTCCTGCTGCTGTGCTTGAGGGCATCGGCTGTAGCCATACGCCCAGCGGTGAGGAGTTAAACAAAGTGAATGGGGCTGGCCTAAATGTGTCACCACCGGCCCTGACAGTATTGATATAAATCCACTGGATCTGATAGGAGAGTTGGACTGTGTTGTTGCCACCAGTTACCCACGTTAAGGGATGAATGGGATTAGACTGCCATCTCTACTTGCTCAGACTGGACTGCGTGCAACAAAGTGAATCATAGTCCAATGTCCAAAAATGGCACCCTGGTAAAGGCATGCACACACTGCTAAAGAATATTGGTTCAATCTATATAATTTTTGCATTTAAAAGACTCTAATAAAAAAAGCTCCAGCTGTTTTTATTGTCATTCTTTAGTTTTATTTAGAAGTAAATGTATTAAAACTGATTTTATTGCGTGTAATGTGTAAGAAAACGTTCTCTGCGTTCACTCTGGTTCATCTGTGACAAATTCTCTACATAAGTCACAGTGTGCTGATTGGACTCACCGTGCCGACCCACCGCTGTGTGTGTGTACACTTACACTGTGCTGGGATCAAAGAGAGATTCTGGGAAGTCACGCTGGGAACGGCCAGGGGAAAATGAGGAAAATCTTTGTTTGCACGCACACCTCGGCATGGTGGCGGGAGAAGGCGAGAGAAACTCAGCGACGGTAAATGGAGGGAGAACGGGAGGAGCACATAAAGCCAAGTCGGGTGAAAAAAAAAATGTCGTTTGCGAAGACGTGTGTCTCCCCAGCCTCACTCTGTGGATTTCTCCACATCCTGCTGTGTGTCTGACTGAGGGCTTCTCTGTGATATTTACCACAGTGCCGCCTCGCAACGCACAGCGCCGGTTGCGTCGTAGATCAGCGCACGGCAAGGGCATCACAAATGGTTAGTGAAGACGTTTGTTCCTCCGTTTGCACAGAGAATAGCACATTAAATCAGAAGGACTCCTGAGGCGGTGCAGGGGCTTGACATTTTAGAAAGATATTGCCTTCTGTTTTTGTTTTTGTTTTTTTTTTGTTTTTTTTTTCTTCCAACGTGGGCGCGTGCAGACGTATGGGAGCCCGGGATGCCTACCAGCAAGCCAGGGGCACTTGAAGAGGATGGGGACTTGAAATGTGACCGCTGTGGACCTTATTTGAAGAAGTCCGTTCTTTAATGAAAACGACAAATCTAAATTCCCTTACGAGGGAGGAGTTGTGGCACCCCCGCGTTTCTGATCAGCTTGGGTGACACATGGATGGATGACTTTAGTGTGAAGATAAATAAGAGGCAGGACTCCATCTAGCCTAACTTTAGAGAGTTTACGCTACAAAATATAAAGCGACTCATATCGCCTTTAAGTAGCAGACTTGACGGGCGCTCTTGTGGAACCCGGTGAGGCAACCAGGTGTGCGCTCCATGTTTCATTTAGGACACACCGGTACCGGCGGTACCAGCCGGACATAAAGCACAGTTGGGACGTGAGAGCAGCGTCGGGCTGTGGGCCAGTGATGCCGGACACATTCACACTCATAAAGAACCGGACAGAGCCACGGCTGGGGCAGCTAGAGCGCACACTGGCCACGGAGGGGAGCACCCGCCCCGCCTGGGTCATAGGAATCCTGGCTAGCGTGTTGATCTTCACCACGGTGGTGGACGTGCTGGGGAACCTGCTGGTCATCGTCTCGGTGTTCAGGAACCGCAAGCTGAGGAACTCGGGTAGGATCTTTTGTCCTTTGCAATGATGAATGAATTAGTTGGAGCGGTTATTAACTATAACTCATATTTTGAAGGGAATATCATTAGGCGCCTTCCCTGTCAGAACTTTCATTACTTTGATAGCATAGATTTACATAATAATGCAGGCAAGGCATGCCTGTGAGAAATCAGTTCTCTATTAAATCCTGGGTTGAGTAAATCTACTTTGTTTTACTCTGCACTTTTTTCTCTAGGCTGCTTGTGCGCATTTTCACGTTTTGACCCATAAACCTTTGAGCGCACTTTGTCCCAAAATAACACCAATGAACCCCAAAACGATTCCAGAATAGTTTATTTTGGCATTTGCATAGCTTTAAAATCAAAACAGACATTTAACTCACACATAATCTGCAGTTTTAACTAAATACCCCCTTTTAGATTAGGGTACCAGCCTATTTCTGTAAGCCTGATTGCACCTTAAATGGCCAAAAGGCTCTAAAGCTTCCAGTTGACAATATTATCCAGAGCACCAGCGGCTTCATATCTTGCTGAAGGGCATCAGCACAGAACGCACAGCTGCTGGTGGACAGAGTGATGACTGCTACAGGGATTTGCCCTGCACATTTCCAGTTCAGGGATGTTGTGTTGAAGACTCAGCTGGCCAATTATGTCTTCAAAACTCTATATCATACAACAGTGACAGCTTGATTGATACCTTGCACTGCTAGAACTACTATCTAACACCTCTGTATGTCTCTCTCTTGCCTCACTTTTTGCGATTTTTTTTTTCCCTGGTAAAGTTCAAAGGTAGTCTGACTCGCACCTGCCTGTGTGAGAGGAGCTGGTTAATAAGCACAAGTGAGTCATTGGAAAAAGCTGACTGTACTGATGTTGATGAACCTATTTTGATGTGAATATGTGAAATTGCCCAGGAGGCTTCATACAGCCACAGTAGAGCATAATGTCAAATCATAAGCATGGAAGTACTCTTTCACCCCAGGTATAAAGTGTTCTCTCTGGGTTGTAATTGGACTCCTTTTTTGATGAAAATGAACCTCTTTTCAAGAATTTTGCTGGATCAGTAATTGGTTTACTGCATAATTTTCCCCTCTTTAATAAAATCTATGAACACTTTTCCTAAAACTATAAACTAATGAAACGATTCCTAAAACAAGTATCTCACCACAGTGGCAGATCTTAAAAGATGGCTTTAAAACAAATGTGAGACTTCACACTTATCAAGATGGGTATTATGCAGAAAAGTTTGCCACACTGTGCTGACTGGCTATTTTGTGCTTTATCAGGCAACAATTAGGGCACGAAATATGCATTTATTTGCATATTTAGCAGCTGTTTTTCAGCCAGTAGCTAGCTTTCTTCTTTATCAGTAGATGGGCAAAATACCCTGAGGGTTAACCAAAACAACTACTTTCCTTTCATTTAAAGATATTATGAACCTCTCCTTGTCTTTGTTCACATGGGAACACAATTTTTTTTCTCTCGCTACATTTTAGCATTTTTTTTCAGATAGACGGACACAGTAATCACTGTAGCATTTAAATGCAAGCCTTTCTTTAGAGAGACTCCCACATTCTGCACTGTAGCATGTTTTCTTTTTTTTTTTTTAACTAAGGTTTAGGTAAGATTCAGCCTGTTCATAGCACTAAAACGCCTTGAACCAAGGTTATTTGTTTATTGAAGTTGGTGAGTACTTGAACTCAAAAAGTAAATAAGTAAGAATCTCTTTTGTAAATCAGGTGCAATAAGTCAAGTGTAATTCTATTTTGTGCGTAACCTACGTACATCATTTTAATCATCATCTTAATAAATATTATGTAGGGAGATGGATGCATTTCAGAGGATTTAATGTAATCAAATAGAAGTCTTCCCACTGTTTTTTCGTGAATAAGTCAAAGATTATGTTTGATTAAAAAGAGAGTTGGTTGTTGTAACCAAAGAGCATGTTTAACATCTTAATTATATTAATTATTCTACTCCTGCATTACTCTAAAGAACCTTTTTAAATGTGACACAGTCATGGGAGGACAAAAAATAATTGCGCACTGCCAATGAGAATCCAAAAAACCACTGTGGTAGTTTTTGTCTTGTGTAAATCTCACACTACACACACACACACACACACACACACACACACACACACACACACACACTGGTAGTCTAAAAATCATCATATTGGTCACGTTTACCCTTTGGCAAAAACCAGTTTACAGTATCTGTCCTTAGAGCCTGATTGAAGTACCCCTTGTGCTTCTCAGAGGAAGCGCTCATGGCTCGGATGATATGAGAAAGGGTGATCATGTTGATCTATTGCCAAATTAGGACCGTGACACCACCAGGGGGCTCAGCAGTAAATTTTGCATTCCAGGGCACACGATACACCTGTCAATCTCTTTCACGATTTCAAGAATAATTGCCTGCACAGGGACACCTGACACATCTTTCATTTAATCACCTGCCTAGAATTTGCCTCATAAAGCCCAACTAATAAACCAGACAAGAATATATAATGAAAAATGTAATTTTAGAATTTAATTTAAAAAATAGCCCTCTAAATCTCTATTCAAGGATTTCTTCAATGTTGTGGGCTGCCCATTTTTAGGTTTCCAAAAGCCTACCTCTCCATAAAGGATTACATATGTGTGCTTTTTTTGCCTCTTACATGGTGCACTTCTGCCTTAAAGCTGATCTCTCTCAACTCAAACAGCCCACTCAGCAGTTCAGAAACCACGCTGAACCCACAGACGTGACCTCGAAGGGCGTTCACTGTAGATTGAAGCAACCCACTCAACTGTTTACAAGGGAAAACACCTGACTTTTACAGTCGCAGCAGGAGCAGAGGGTTTGAATCAGTCGCTGTGTTGTCATAGCTTTGCATAAGCTCCTGCTCTCCTCTGGTGGAGAGAACAAAATGATTGACCGCTGAGAGTTGGACGGCAGTAATTCATCTGATGCTAGGTTGATGACTAATCGCGTATGTAATCTCAAGCTGTAGTAAATATCATAGTACAGACTCATTATTATTCTGACACTGAATTGGCATCAAGATATCTGTGATTCACACTAATCAAAACTCTGATACACGTTGGCCATGTAAGCGAGCTGCGTGGGATTGCAGAGGGATTGCACATTACCTTCCTGCCCTCTCACATTTTTTTTCCCTCAATGTTTCATTTAAAAGGCCTCCTCTCTCATCATGTGTTATTGTGTATTGGCAAACTTGCACCCCAGACACACAATCACACACACATTCATGAACCATCAGAGCCATTTGTCTCCGGAAATTTGCCTTTTATAAAAGAAAAGCTGTGACTCACACACAAGCACTCTCAACATACAGATGTGTGCCTGCTAAAAACACATTAAGCAAATCCAGGATATGACAGTACAGTAAAGTCCACTCCTCTTATTGTGCTGAGTGAGTTTGTGTGTGTGAAAATGTGAGAAGTGCCTTGTACAGTTGTGTGGGACAAGTTTTTGTCCTCTGAGACTTGTCTTTGAAGGAGCTTAGGTGGTGCAAACCTTCAAAGAGAGCTATACAGGATCACACATTGCAGAGACTCTCCTCGCAGAGACGTTATTTACATCATATCTCTCGCCCTCCCTCTCCAGCTTCTTTCCTCTCAAGCTCTGTGCCTCTACAAAAATAATGCTTAAAATATTCCCTAGTTAAGACTGAGTCTTGGCAAGGCAAAAAAAAAAGTCTTTACCCATGTAGTGTTTCACATCCAGTCGCTCTGAGTCTGCCTCTATCCGTGGTGCTGAAACACTTAAAAACAATCTCTCCAGCTGTGCCTCTCCATGGTGCTGAAACTCTGAGACCTGAGGCCTCTTTCAATCTGCATTCTTGTCTGTACTTGTAAAAATGTCATCAGTCACCCAGTACTGTCCCACATCCAGCCAAGTACAGTCAGAATAAATGGAAGCGACACTCGTTTGGCCCATTTAATCGAGGATACTTTACAAGCTGATTTAGAACGTAAACATTAAAGTTTACATTTGGTCACTTAAACCATAATAATGCTAACTGGCCTGCTCCCAAATGACAGATGGCTAGCATCAATGGTCATCTAACTGGAGAGAAACTGCTATTGTTAAATGCTGTGTTCTGATTCATCATTTTGGGGGATAAACTTTGCCAAAATACGCCAAATTAGTCTGTGCTGGACAACAACAGAGTATAACTTATGTGTATTTGTGGGTCTATATTTACAGATCTTACTACATTTCAAAGAGAAAAATAACAAAAATATGCAAAATCAGTAGTAATATGTACATAAAAAGGAGTCAGAGCCCTGCGTGCTCTGTCTGACTCTCTCCATGGTGCTGACACACTCAAACCTCAGTCTCTCCTTGGACCTTCCTGTTTCTCCCAATGGGGCCTCTGTGACATCCACTGCTACTACTAATACTACCACTGCTCTGTCTCAGCTGTAGTTTAGTTAGCTCTTCTCACATTGATAAAACATTTAAAAAAAAGTGATTAAAATATTCATACAGCAGAGAGAGAGAAAGAGAGAGAGAGTGAGCAAGAGTGCACATGTGTATGTCTGATCTGGTATAATTATACTTGTGAGGAGCAGCTCTTGAGAGCACCGGCACTCCTAATTGGTTTGTGACAGCTGGTCCTGACAGCTGAAAAGGCTGATTTTTCCCGGTTAAGATTAGGGACTTAGTTACAAATGAGTATAGATTTACTGGCAGTGTGTAGTGTACATGTCAAGTGTTAACCTTCAGTGAGTGAGTGCAAGTCAATAGATTATACATAAAAGTTTGCAAATGTGGGACTCCAGACAGAGGGAGAAAACTTGTCTCGAGTTCCTCCAGCTTTTTAGTTTATTGGACAGTTCCTAAGTCTACATTTCACATCTTTATATTTCAGGCGTTCTGCTGACACTATAAATCCAGCGTGTCTCCCATTGAATAAGTATGGAGGATTTCTGTGTCTTGCTCTGAGACATTTTGACAGGACACACGACTGTTGGCAGACTATCGCAGGGAGCACTAACACCATGCTGCTGCCCTGTCTGTACTGACAATTATTAGGAGATGTATGTACATCAACTGCCGATTTACAAAATGGGCCGTTATTGTCCGTCGTGTACAATCATTTTAGGAAAATGAGGACAGACACCACTCTTCTTTGATCAAGGACACATTCACAAGTGAGTTGCTTGATAAATGTCAGAGAAAAACTCAGCCTCAATGAGATGTATCAAGGCGTTGTACCATTTTCCTGATATATTAGTAAATGTTGCACTTCCTCAAAAGATATATCGCCAAATAACAACATGTCGTCTAATTTGCTTTAAATAAAAGTACCATTTAAATTTTTATTATATTATTGCAATTGTTTAATCTTGCTTTGCTTAATGGTGCTGAAAGAAATTACTTTTACATTGAAACTATGTTTCAAAGTGGCATGTAATTAAAAGATAAACTTCTTAAACTTTTGCAGTTGCACTCTGACGTTGTTTCTCGAAACAATAACACAATAGTATGTAGAATCAGGCAGGCACAATTTAAAATCATATGCCTTTTACTGCAAGTGATGCTGTTGTTGAAAGTCACTCATCTCTCAGTTCACTGTCGCCTGCTCCTTGAGCACTAGTCCGTCTGCTGTTTCCAAGATCATCATCAGATTCTCTTAGCCTGCTACATACAGAAATTTTACATAAAGTAAACATCAAAACCATCAAAACCACATGAAATATGCTGTGAAAAATATCACAGCAGACAGAACAAGGTGTGATACACAGGGTTTATACAGTATATAGAAGAAAGCTGCTTTTATGCTTGAGTTGCTTTTTATTAAGTGAAGCACTTTGTAACCCAGGTTTCAAAATATCAAAAGGTGTATATGTACTGTATCTATCAGGAATACACGCCTACAGACAGCAGAAACTAAGATTTCATCTCAGAGAAAACCCTGTTACACCTACTAATGTATTAATTTCCTGCAAATGTAATAAAGTCTGAACAAAATAGCACCTCTACAAGCATTTTACTGGTAATGTAATGTCATATTACATTATCAGGATGCCCCAGTCATAACCTGTGGGGGTGAGTAAAGGTCACAAAGTTTTTACTTTTTGATAAATATTAAGGTCAAAACAGGTCAAGGTTGGATATTTCATTAAATAAGAATAGCTGCTGGCTAAGTGGAAGAACATTTCACGGAGAATTAATTGACTGTTTTGCCTTCGCTGCTCGCTTTTGTAACACTAGCCATCATCTGCAGCTTTTGTCATCTTCTGATGGTGTCTAATCTAACATCCACTTTGGTCTAATGGACAATTCTTACACAATGACCAGTCAGCATGGGTATGGGCGGGTTCCTTCCCTTTCAAAGGGGTTTTAGTTTAATGCATCAGTGCCTGGAAACAATGTATCACTTGCTAGTATTAGTGTTTTCAGTTGGCTAAAATGACACTAACAGCATAATGAAAATTGTATAAAACATAGTATTTTAGATCATTAAATTATCTCTAAGACTATTACAGTGTTATGAGAAAAAAGGTCCATCTGAGTGGTATCACATTATGAGTAAAAAATGTTATCACAATGTTAGTCAGAATATTTTGTTGCCGTATTTTTCATCAAGTTATTTCATTATTGGATTTCCCAACATTTTTGATAGGTTCGAGTGCAAGTTTTTTATTGCTTTTCTAGGGGTTATTACACTTTAACAAAATTATTACAGTATTGGTTGCTACAATTCCCCAACCTGATGCTGCATCTCTTCTCAACTCCTAATTTCGGTGCAGATTTAACATTCTTCTCCTCACTTCTACAACACATTTATGCCCCTTATTTCGACTATGACCTAGTAGATATCCTCAGCTTCTTCTGGTACCTACGATAATTTATGCTCCTGACGAAGGATTTCTTTTTTTTTTTTTCCTGGCTATGGGGGCACTTGGGTGTTTGATTTTAATTCATTAAAATCAAAACAGGAGATCAGCCAGCTGAACAGGTTGTCAGATTGATCAGATTTACTTTCATCCTGAGGAGCTTTTCCAGCTTTCTGACGCACATTAATAAAAAAAAAAGAAAAAGAAAAAGAAAAAAAAAAGGTTCTCAAAACATAGGAACCTGAAGGAAGGCTCGCACCATCCACCTAAGGACCCTGTTGGAACCTTTTTATGTGCGTAACGGAGAAGATGGAGAAAAGAAGACAGGGAGAGGGAAAGATCACAGAGCAGGCGAAATGGAAATAGAGGAGTGTTAAGCTGGAGCTCAAGAAGAAAAGAGGGAGAGATTAGACACAGGGGCTCTGATGCTAGTTTGAGTTGAATTAATCCATTTACTCGATATTGAATCATTTGGAATCACGCGTTAAAATTACATTTGACATCACATTATACATCCCATTGTGACAAATATTAGCCACTCAGATGGGTTTCATCATGACGTTTCATGTAGAATCCATAGGGGAGCCGAGTTGCCACTGATCTATAATGCATGGGAGGAGAGTGTCTGCGGGGCTTTGGGGGATTTTCTGTATGTGTTGAGGCTTTGCCATATAATTCTTTCATCATCTGGTTTTACCGTTTTTTTTTGTCTTACTCAGTGAGTATTTAGGCAGAAGTGAAGGTTGGACATGACTGCTGGGGATGTTTTCAGCAGTTTTAAGTGCTCTGGGAGTCTACTTCTGCCTGAGCTGTGCCCAGACACTGTCCTGTATCTTTTGGGTGAGGCATGACTTCTGTAATTCCCTTGAACACAGACAGCTGGATAAAGGAAACAGGAGGAGCCCGGACCAGCTAGATGGAAAGGAGCAAGGCTACAGAGAGGGAGAGATGCAAAGGGAAGGAACAGTTTGGATGCAGCTCAAAAACAGAGAAATGACAAGGACATAGGCTATAAAATAGAGAAAGACAGCCCAGCATTAAGATAAGAGAGGGAAAGGGCTGAAATCCCCCGCTATGAAAAGTAGGAGAGTAATGCTGTTTTATAAAGGGAAGAGGCACAGCCGAGACAATGTAAGAACTACTGTCATGTGTCATCACAATCACCCAGTTGTTATCAGTACTTTAGTGCTGAGATGGGGGATGACTCAATGGCTCAAGTTTGCACATATGCACACACACACACACACACACACACACACACACACAGAGCTAGTGAGGGAGCAATTTTCTTTAATCTCAATAACCATGAACATGATAGATTGATCCATTTAATCTGCGAAGCAAGTGATCGGTAATTTCATTCCTCTATTCCTTATCGAATCCCGTAATGCCTGCTGTGTCTTCCCCGTATCCATAATACATGCATTGTGATAATTTGAAGTGCATTATGTAACACTTTCTCAAAACCCTCAGGCAGCAGTGGGTGAAGAGGTGGAAGAAGCAAGGGATTTGCTGCAAGAGAAGGAGGAAAAAGAGAATGAAAGGAGGTGAAATAGAGAAGTCGTGAGATATTAAGGGCAATCTAGGATGAGAAAATGAGAATAGGATAAGGGAGGTGGGGGTTGGGGAGGGGGGGTGTCACTGGGATGTGCAGGACGGCGTTCATGCAAACAACTCAGCAAGCAAGCAAGACAGACAGAGCGAGAATGTTTGTTTGTTTCAGGCAGACGCAGAGAGAAGCAGACAGGACGGATGCCACTTCCTAATCTACTCCTGGATGCAACCCTACAGAGATGTAGATGAAGACTGTAAATGTACATAAAGGCTTAGAGGCCAAATGTGAAAAGTATACTATTGATTCTGAGTGCATCTGGGAAGTTATTTCATATTTGATTTGCAGGACTCTGTGTTCAGATTGTGGTTTAATTTTGATGGGCTGGGCTGGATCATTCGATTGGCATTCTGGGCACAAGCCAAGACTCCACATTCACTTGGGGCCTTTTTCAAGATTTTTTTACCTCATAAAAGAAAGATGCTACTGGGAAAAGTACAATAGTAGACCTGGACCCCTTCTCGCTCGCTTGCTGCATTGTAGTCATTCCCAAACCTACACCACTGATTAATGGAATAAATACAAAGATGTGAACGTAAAATAACTTTTCATTAGTTTTAAAGGGCGACTCTATCATCAATAATTTCTGCGTTTTTCCCTTTAGCAGTTACCGAAAAGCAGTAATGTAGGTTACAGCTCTGATGCCCTTCCCCTCCCCCAACCACACACAAAGTTCACTGACTGTCTATTTATGGAGAGTGACAAAAGTGTAAGCTTGGAAGATTTTAGCCTGGAGGTGAAAAATGAAGGCATTTTATCATTTTCTTTGCATTTTGTCAATTATATACCATGCAATGTATGTCAGTTTCTGTTAGTAAAAACACCAAGAGTGATCAGATGTTTAATTTCTGGTTATTTCATGGCTGTTGCATTCTGAACCACAAGAACAACCCAGCATGAAGTTGCTGCAATCTAGGATTTTGTGTGAATTCAGCCAAGGAACATGCTTCATTCAAGGTCTCAGCCATCCACCTGAGTTGGTTTTCTAGGTATAGCATCATATATCCAACACAGAAACTGAGAAATACCTCTTTAATTTGTTTGACTGAGAAATTGGGAAAATTAATGAGTGAAATAAGCTATCAGGAGCAGCACAGCAGGGAAAGGGTTAAAATTTGAGAGACTCTTGGGAAATTCAGGGATCTTGGCATATACTGCACAGGTGCCATCATTTGGCATGTTTTTCTTGAAACAAATCCGTAAGGAAATGTTGTTAACATTAACATTGCTAAGAAAAATGTTCAACAAGATTACTAACAAGCTAATCCGGAGGCTAGTGTTAGTAGTTTCACAGCCAACAATGACAACCTGAGGTTAGCTGTAGAAGAAGAAGCTCACATTCGCAGTGTAATTATGATGCATTTGACCCAGTGGTGTGAAATCAGCTAAGAAGTTTGTGATCCTGAGCTTATCGGGGACTCTTACTTTGATAAAGTTGTGACTGAGTTTGCTTATAGGAAGCCTGAACAAAGTCTTTAAGAGGGCAAATGAAGAGCGTAGATGTAGAGAGGAAGAGATGGTCAGAGAGAGAGAGACACGTAGAGTAGAGAGCCTCTGGAGAGCCAAGAGGGAGAGAAGAGGGTGAGACAAGAAAGAGAAAGTAGCAGATGTGTGTGTGTGTGTGTGTGTGTGTGTGTGTGTGTGTGTGTGTGTGTGTGAGAGAGAGAGAGAGAGAGAGAGAGAGATAAAGAGAACCAACTACATTGAACATTATATTCAGTTACAATCATGAAAAAGCAAAAATGTCTAACATCACTAACATTAACTTGATGGCTTTTAGTCAAGTTGCATTGTGAGGGCTATTTTAAGTGCTTATTTTTCATTTTCCACAGAGGTACAGTCCTCTCCCAGTAAATTAGAACTTTTCTCTACATGCCCTATATGCTATGTCTGATTGATTAAAATAAAGAGGAAAAAAGCTTGACCACCAAAGCAAGTTGGCTCGGGGCCTATCAAACATTTGTGCCCGGGGGTCTGAAACATAATGATCCGGGTGCTGTGATGGGATTAGTCTATATCTTTCTGGTGGGAACTTAACAGCAGCGATGTTTGAACTGAAATCCAGCGCAGCACAATTGATATCATATCACAAAGCCAAAAGAAATCTTTATTTTTAGAAAAGTTATTTTTTTACTTTCCAGCTAACTGTATCAGCACGAGATTGAGAGCTACACTTTGATGTGTTACACACTGCTGACGCTTAAATCATTCAAATGTTGTGTTGTGTCAGCCGTATTAATTACACTAAGTTCTTTGCTTCAAAGAAAATTAACAGATGAAAAGTGTTCAACTAGTTTTCTGTTCGGTGAACTATGAAGTCATGTTCAATATAGTAGAACAGTTTAGATACATCTCATTAGAGATCGGCATGTAATCAGTCTCTTCCAACGAAAAACTGTGGATTAAAGGGACGTGTAAACGGAGCATCTGTTTGTGATGGAGATGATATAAATCTGAATTGAATGCCTCATCAAATCTCATTGATTTCAGCTCATGCTTGGTCTTGTCTGTCAAACTCTAGTTGAAGATGCTAAAGGCTACAGAAATGGAAATGACCCGTTTTTCTGAACTGAAAGTATTTTTTCCTCTCTTAGCCTACTGAAAGTTTAAAATCTTTTTTTTTTATATTATCATACTTATATTTTTGCAGGTGAATGGGTTCAAAAAACCTGAGGGAATGAAAGAATGAAATTTCTTATACTAATATCTTTAATAAAATAAGTTAAACTGTGGAGCTGAACAGGCTCTCAGGACATTAATTTTCACTAAAAGTCACAAACAGTCTAAAGTTAATTCAGCACAAGGATATTTGTGAGTAAACGAGCAAAAAGAGCAAGCAAAGGAATTCCCTTCTTTCACCTTAGGGCCTGCAGGTCATTTGGTTTTGTGGTCATCCATTTCACAACTCTGGATCTGAGTATTTTTGCAGCCTTGGTTGCAAACTTGGCAACTGAAAGACAAGTCTGAGCACTCAAATGCTTCACATTCAAAATGCCAAGTTTTCTGATCAAACACAGAATGCCCAAAGAAATGAAAGCCCTTCAAAGACTGCAGTCAGTCAGCTGAACGTAATTCCGTAAGTAATGCCATGAAAAGACAAACATTTTACGTAATGAAAGAGAGAGTGCCTAAAAGGCTGTTTTTTGTTTCATAATCAATAATGTCAATAGTCATTTCTCCCAATGTGCAGCGCAGCTTTAATCTGGACTTGTATTTTGCCCATGTTCACTGTTATAATGATGAGCTAAGACAGCTTTCTGATTTAATCATCTGCTTTGCTTTACAGTTCAGTGTGCACTTCAAAGGTCAATCTCCTAGGACTAACCAGACTTAATGTCGGTCTGCTGTACTCATTAGAAAAGCCAGTAAGCCTCAGCATCCCAGGATCATATGGGTCCAACATGTACATCCAACAAAATCAAAGATATAGTGTAACTTTCAGTGTGACCTGGAATCTGCTGTTCAGACTTGGGGACTTCCTGCCCGCCGGGAAAAGAGGTTACTCCTTCCCCTCCATTACTCTGAGTTTGTAATATAGGTTATGTATGACATTGCCTCCAATTCAACACAGTGTGTACGCTGTGTAGCTTTGTTTTTTCTCTCAAATTGTTGAACTTGACAATGATGAACTTTTGCAAATACTCTTTGAGTCAGACTGAGGCGTATCTGCTGGTAAACAGCCTGGTGGGTTTGGCAGCATGTGTTGCCAAACTGAGCAGAACGGGATGTTTAATGTGAAGGAATAGAGGGGAAATGGACGAGGGCCGGTGTTGTGCTCCCTAAATGTGTGTGTTTGTGCAAATGTGGGGGGTGGAGGGGTGGCGAGGGTTTGCCTTGCCTGAGGCAATGTGTCCACAAAGTGCATTTTGAATGTGCATTGTCCTGACCTGAGTTCATCTCCACGCTCAAACAAAAGCTTATCAACAGTTGACAGCAGAGGCTACATGCATCATTTTTAGCCTCGTGATGCACGCAAATAGTTTCTTGTTATTGCTATTATGTTATTCACAGAAGATATTCAGTAAGATTTTATCTGCCTTGAGAGGCAGTTTGAGCTGGATTAACAGCCTCGCAAAAGATAAACAGTTGGCTGCAATATCTATTTCCCTTGTAGCCTCTGAAAATCTGACCAATAACTTGCTTCACTGATTTAGCAAACAGGCAGACGCTTTCCAGTCCAATTCAACTCTCAAGAGCCAGCTAAACTGACTGAAACTCCCTGCAGTCGCATGTCTGCAAATAAGCAAGAGTAGCCTCGCAATGTCCAACTAAAATTGAAGGAGTCTTTGTCTGTTTTTGTGTATGTGTGTTGGATTTTCTTGACAACCCCTCATGCGGTCCACTTCACACTTGGCGGGTGAATTGCTGAGTGTCGAGTGGTGGCTCTTCTTGAGATGGGACATATTTTTAAGTAGTCGCTGAGAAGTGCACATTGTTTTGTTGTTGTTTTTTTTTTTTTGAGAAAGGACGCCTACTAACTGTTACTCTGCTGAATGGCATGCTGGGTACATCTCACTCTTTGTCACTAGCCACAGTGCGTTCAAGGACAGATGAAGATATAGAGACTTGAGAGATGGAGACGTCACCCTGTGAAAAAGTTTGCTGTTTTGTTTTTGCCAAACCAACTTTTCAAGCATCATTAATGTAACTTTTGATCTGAACGTTTTTGTTCCTGGAAAAAGCCTGATGTCAAATAGCTAAATTCACATTATGAAGAGGCACTGCATTAGTTCCCATGACATTTATTGGAGGATGATATTATTATTTTTGAACAATGACAACATTTCTTACTCATATAAATTGTGCTTTCAGACAGAAATGAATATCACAAAGAGCTCAACAAATGAAACATATTTATCAGGTCAGAGAATGCTCCTTATATGCTGCAAGACAGGCTGCTTCCCCTGAAATGAAAATCGCATTTCAACAAAAAAAAATCAATATACAGTTAAGAGTTATGTTGATGAAAACACTTTGAGTACAAATCAAAAGTTAAACGAAAATAATTGTCTTTGGTCTGCTCAGTGGAGCTT
Organism: Acanthurus tennentii; assembly: GCA_029783805.1. Lineage (NCBI taxonomy): Eukaryota > Metazoa > Chordata > Actinopteri > Acanthuriformes > Acanthuridae > Acanthurus > Acanthurus tennentii. The sequence goes on along the minus strand of JAPZDZ010000006.1, from coordinate 12,202,897 downwards.
TATGTAACATATCAGCACCATTTCAGTTCTTCTCAGGACAAGTTTGGTAAAAAATGTGCTCTGATCTGCTGCAAATTATTTGACACAATCTAAAAGGGCCTGTGTGTGGGATTTAGTGGCACCTAGTGGTGAATTTGCAGATCTCACACACCTGAATATTCCAATATTTAATTGACAAAAGGCCCTCTGTAGAGTCATTGTATTGTTCATTCTGATCTACTGTAGAAATATGGTACTGCCAGACTCTTTTTAAGAGGACCCACTTGTTCTGTAGATATAAAATGTGGAAGATTTAGACAAATTGAAGTACAAAATCCAATGTGTCACTCAATGTATGTTCAAACTGCTTGAACTATCCGCTTAAACAACTTTTGCTTATGTTCAGAACATGTCATCAGTAGAACACATGTCAGGTCAACAGCACCTATGTACCCCAACTCATGGGTG
>JAPZDZ010000006.1:12167011-12202350 GCA_029783805.1 Acanthurus tennentii | reverse complement strand
TTTGCTTATGTTCAGAACATGTCATCAGTAGAACACATGTCAGGTCAACAGCACCTATGTACCCCAACTCATGGGTGTCCTTCTGCTGTTGGTCAGATGCCTGGAACCATCCTATGTAAAATCTGTATGAGTATAGATAGAAAACTTACTGAAGTTGTCAGATATACCAGACCCACTTTGGGGTGATGTCTGTTCCTGTTTGATCATATAGTGATTGCTATGACTTTGTCAGCTGAAAGCCTTGATTGATTAATCTGTAATAAACAGTTAACCCTTGAAAAGCCTGCTCTTATTTCTCACCAGGATTTTTTTTTCAACATGAAAGACTTAATCCAAAGTAATGACAACTCAATGTTTTTTTCTTTATTCCTTTATTTATTCAGTAGTGATACACTAATCAAAACCTTCCTTTTTTAAAATTTCTGCCATTTTCTATAAATAGAGCATCTTAAATTCTACACAGTGGACCTTTTCATTGATGGGTAACATTACAACATTACCTGTATATACAGCACATAGTATTTATACAACTTCTACATACAATTTGTAATATAAGCTTTTAAAAATGGTCATAGTCCATATGTACTCTATCTGCAAACCAATTTTACCATGTTGCAACAACTCTTCAGCACTGTAATAAGGCTTTAGCATGATCCAGTGTAAGTACAAGCTGACCTGTTTAAAATGTTTAAGCATTTGTTAAATCAGATTGAACATTTCAACCTTACTTCCTCAGCTAATGAATTCTAGTGATTCTTTAACCAAACATCTAGTTCCCAGCACTGAAAGTGCTCTGCAGCTCACAGGTCTGCAGTTCTATTTGAAAACACTTTAATTACAACAACAAAAAGTCAGCTGCTGCCAGGCACACACACATGCTATATGTGGCACCTGAGCATGTTGCAGAGACAGGAGGTTTAATCACACCTGATAGAAAAACAAATTTGTGCCTAGAAATGTGGCACTAAAACGTATTGACAGAACTGAGCATTATTTTTGTGCTGTGTTGATGTGTGCACACCTGAGGTCAGGCTATAAAACCAGCACCAGGGAGGCATCTCTAATGTGGCGTGCTTTAAAGAAACAAAACTTAAAAGTCACTGACAATGGAGTGGAAAAAAATGACATAAACCATTTATGGGGCCTTTGAAAAATGTGATGCTTGAAGGAGTAGCAAGCGAGGAAAACAAAGGTGGATACTCTCAGCAGATCAATCCACATGATGTGAATCCAGGTGCGGATATCTTTAATTACACTTAGTTAAAAACATTACATCTTCCAGGCCATCAGAATTAATCATTAAATAGGAGCTCTGATATTAATATTATGATTTAGTTGAACACTTAAAAAAAAAACTAAACCTATAATCTTTTCCACCTTGTGTTATTGTATTAGTCAAACTATTAAAACATTTATAATAATCACTGCCTCAGCTGGCCTGTGGCACACATGAACTCAGCTGTAACTTATGGTGTCTCAGCAGCCAGGGGCCAACACAGAGAGTAAACAAGATAAAAAGGCACTTAGCTTTCGACTATTTTACTGGCCACAATTTAAAAAAAGATCAACCAGTTGTAATTTTCTGCATTTTGTTTTAATCTTAGACCTAAATAATATATTGTTCTGTTGTTGCACCAATTACCAGTGTAGAGTTTTTTGAGTTCCTCTTTTTATTATAATTTATAGGTATAACATGCAGGGATGACCTTAAAAAAATGTGATGACTCATACAGAGCCATCCCTCTCAGTCATTACACAGGACACATATGAGATGTGGTGGTGTCTACATCTGCAGAGTTCCTGCCCTCTGCCTGTATTTCCTTATTTTCCTCTATTTATGCTGTGGTCTAGAGGTCTCTGAGCTTTAGCCTTTGGCCAGTTGGTGTGTGGCCCCCGCCTAACCCTAACAGCATGAGGTGGAAACAAACCGATTCATTTAGCAGCTAAGGAGCCAGATATTTCCCTCAGGAGCTGGTGGAGACCAAAAATAGAACAGAAAGGTTAAAATCTGACTCATACACCAGGCAATAGAAACACGACTCCACATGTTACTCTGTAAGTGCTAAAATGTTTAAATGAGCAACTGTTTGCTAATAAGTTTGCTGCAACTACCCACGAGTTGATAATATGCCTCAGTGTGCGTGCTTACAGCTTGTTTCCATTATTATATACAGTTGATTGTGAATGAAAAGAGGCTCCGTTTGAGCCAGTGCAAAAGAAATACTACAGAGAGAGAAAGAGGAGGAAGGATGCAGCTGGAGGTGCTGCAGCCCACAGTTGGATAGCAGCTAGCGTAGCTGGTGAGCGGCCTGCAGCCAGCAGCAGCAGCAGCAGCAACATCCTCACAAGTCAGGTTGATTAGGACTCAACTGCTGGGATCCAACAGACAGAGCTGACTTGCAGTATTTGTGCTGCATTTTTCTGCATATTTGTGTTGTCCACCTTGTTGTCGGCCAACTACAGTAAATCACTATGCAGCTGTGAATTTGACCAAGATCTGTAATGTTTCATTGCACAATGTTGCTGATGCTAGCACAAAAACATAAGTGCCAGTATGTGTGACAACAGGTTTGAAACCTTTCTTAAAGATAAACAGAGAAAAATAAACCAGTGCAGAATGTGGCGTGAGGTAAGACTAAACCTTTATGTTCAGTAGACACACTATAGGCAGCATGGCCATGAACACTCATTAAAACATGTTCCCTCCTCAGGCTGGGCTCTCAGGTCTTCAAGGTTTGCAGCTAAGAACATCCAGGACAATGCATAATCCAGTGGTACATGCACTGTGGGCCGGCTCAGTCTGAAATATCTTCCCAACTAATGGACAGATGGCACAGATATTCAAAGTCCCATTAGGATGGAATCTGCTCTTGTATTCTTAGTCTTGTTTGGACTACATACTGTATGTTGCAAGGGCAAGCTGGGTCTCTGAACAATTAGTTGCAAAATATCCCAAAAGATATGCAAGTCTTTTGACAAAACATGAGTAACACAGTGTGCAATGGTGTACTGCATGTTAAGGATGTTTTTTTTTTGTTTTTTTTTTTGTTCAGGATCCAGTACGTGTTCAGAAAAGGACCTTATTTTTAATTTTCTAATGACAGCTTAATTTGCTAATTTATTTTTTTGCTCGTTGTTTTTCCAGACACATAAACAGACTAATAATTACTTTTTCTTGACAGGCTATCTTTGAGACTTGAGAGTAATTACAGTCCTTTCTAGGTTGTGATGTGGAGAGCAGCATGACATTGTTATGACATGAGTTACCCCTCTTCACATACACAGTTTAAATTTGTTATATTTTCCAAACCTTGTCCATGACCAGTAACTTTTAGTCAAACCCGGATCCTAGAAAACACATGAACAGTTTTGGAAACATGATAACTGTCACTGGCAAGTGGTACATTTTGCTTTTTAGGTATAAGGGTTATGTGATTCTTTTAGTTCTAGTCATATTCAAATGGGAGCACTTTTCACTCTCCCAATTAACAATAAATATGATGCAGTCGTTGTATCACCAGCATCTCCCTCCACCTGCCTTGTGAGCCCCAAAGATCTCCTTTAATCTCTGGCTCTTTGATATTATCTCAGCGCAGTGGCACCATCAATGAGTGCGAGCAGTGCGGAGATGTGAGCCAAAGATAAACTTAAGCTTCCTGTCTGGTCTGTGCATGTCAGTGTACATGACTCGGGTGTTGGATGAACTTGAACTTCCCAACGCCAAGTCCATGAAGCTTCTGATGTTTCTGCGGCGAGTGCTCTGATCGATACCTCACTTAAACATTACTGCAGCCTCTTAGCGGTGGGATTCCACTGATCTTTTCTGGTTATCCTGAGATGCTGAGAACTCTCTCTCACTCTCTTTAATAGTGTCTGTCCATATTTAGTTCAACAATATGCACTTGCCAGCAGTTCCCATCACCGGTCAGGGGCTATATCTGACACCAGCATTAATGTTGAATGTCAGTGTGTCAGTGTATTAGTCTTAGAGGGTTGGTTCACCCAAATCACACTAAGATAGATGAAAAAAAGGAAAATCTTAAGAAAGAAGAAAAAAAACTTTCTCAACTTACTTTTGTTCAATGATCATCATGCAGATCTGTTTCATTTGTCTTGGTTTTTAAAACTTTACCATTATTCTTATGAACTGTGTTCTCTGCATGCTGCAAGCTCTAAAAAGAAAATCCTACCGATTTCAAATTTTTAAAAGTCATTTGCTTGACGCTCTGGTAAATTCTTCCATTTACTGTCACTGCTTTGTCTCTGGTGCCGTTACATAAGATGCTGATGCTCTCTTATCAAGTCCGTTCCTCCTCATTTGCGTTGTCTTTGACAAATCATTAGAATCCATTTGGCAGAAGCCATTCAGAGAGATTTTCACATGGACTCTGGCTCATAGCTCATTCACAATGACATCACATGTGCTACGTAGCACACTCAGGAACACTGATGAGTTGCTGTTCACTTCACGGTTGTTTTTATTTATTTATTTATGACTAAGTCGACTATCATTTAAATAAGTGAGTGCGGCATATTGAAATTTCACATTTTGAGGTGAAGCCTAAAGTGAAACTACATTCTGCTCCTAAATTCATACCACAAATCACAAAACACTGATGTTTTAAAGCTTTTATGCAAAATCCTGGTTGCTGCCTGTTTGTTGCTGTTTAGCAAGTTTTAAGTGGGAGTCTGGTTGCATCTTTGCTCATCTGTCAACCTTGCCACAATGTTTTAGTTTCAGATTTCCACACATATTGTGTGGTGCTTATGTGAAGCCCTTAGCCTGTGAATCCTGTATTGTGTTGTCTAGAAATCTGAGCAGCGATCACTTGGTAAGACGTACTCCTAGTGATCAAAAGAGGTCTTTCTGAGCTTAGCTTTATATTGGTATCACCATAAAAGCTGTTTGCTGAGATATATTACTATTGAATATAGAGACAGTTTTGCTGAGGGACACAGCTGGCTGGCTATTCAAAATGTAAGATTTGTCTCTCATTTAATTGTTAAATTTTGTTTCTCTACTTCTAATATTATAGTAACAAAAATGAGAAAAAGAGAGAATAAAAATAGTCAAATGTTTTGTCTGCTGGAAACCCGTTCAGCCTCATGGAGCGTGGCCATGACACGGAAAATCATTTTCAAGAAAGCTACTGTGGGCTGGGGTTTTTTGTGTGTGTAATAAAAACCACCAGCTGTAAATCCTTCACTCATCCTTTCACCTGACAAGCTTTTTATCACATCACAACACTCTATTGTAATTCCACCACTTCTGTCCATATGCTGACTTCCTCTTGCAGCACGAGGCCGAGAAAAGCCCCAAAGCATGTGCCTGAACACAAGACAGCCATATGTACCAGCAGGACTAATTATGCAATGGCCAAACACCCGTCTCCCTCTAACTGTGTTTTGAAACTACTGTAAGAAGCTTTCAGACCAGGGAGCTTTTTATCATAGCTGCAGTAACAAAAAAAAGGATATTCTGATTTGATAAAGGTAATGCACTGTAGACCTCAAAACAGAATTATTTTTTCTCTCAGACCTTTTCTTTGATGGAAATCCAACTCTGCAAGCCCTCATGTATATGTTAATATGATCATGTTATCCAGTCATTATATGATACAGAGCCATCTGTCTGCCCAATGTGCCACCATATGTAACGTTCACACCATGTGCTACCTGTGCATTTTCTTTTCCTATATATTGTTTGTGTTGTTTTTGTGGTGAATCTTTAAAATCTGATCGCTAATAAGTGACGGTCCCATTGATCCACCGCTGATCACTCCAATATTCATTCAAGTAGTTAACTGTATCAAGGTCAAACAGAAGAGCTTATCAGGTGATACCAATTACACAAGAAAGTTTCTCTCCACGCTACTAAAATGCTGTAATGTAATAGAGAATCACCTTGTGGTGATACTGGCAATGTACGGGTAGAATAAAAATCTCCCATTGGATCAAGGGTACTTTGTTATTTAGGCAAACAGAGTAGAGCAGTGACTATAAAGGAGCATGTCTTCTCATAATGTTACAGTAGTTAACGCAACCACCGGCTGCCTACTCAGCCTACTAAATATGAAGATTCTGAAATGTCTCTGCAGTACCTGCTTATCTATCCTCTTAGTCACAAACAGCTTGTTGGCAGGCAGGACATTAGCATATGTTGCACTGGCTAAACCAAGAGGGAACTGTAAACACTGAAATGGGTTGGAGGAGAGCTAGGTCGCTGTTATCTATTAGCACCCACTGAGCAGCAGAGTACAGCCTTGTGTTTGGGCAATGGAGCTTAACACACTGCAGGACAGAGAGTTTGTTAAGAGGAGTATTAAGGGTTAGACAATGCACCATGAATTAATCTGAAAACAAAGCAAGTTTAAAGTAAATAAATGTGCTGAAGTGCTTCAGCAGAGCACAGTTTGGAGGTGAAAGTAGAAGTGAGTCTGGAGTCACAGACATTTTACATCAGTGTACATTTAACCAAACTTCTGACAGAGATAAAAGTAACCAGAAACAAGCAGTGACCAAGTGATGGAGTTGTGGCTTCAGGGCACAAAAAACCTCGGTAGAAAACCGAGACCCAGAAATTTTCTCAAATTCTGTGTTTTAAATTCTGTACCCTCATTTGTTTTCCACATTCTGTTTTTTTACAGTTTAAAGATTCACATTCAGTTTTGTTTTCGACACTTTTCTTATGTAGAGCTAAAAAATGAAACTACTAATTTTTTCAAAATTTTGAAGGTGTTTTTATCTAGCTGCTAATAACTAACAACTATGTACGCTAATAAGCATTAGCTGATACTGCTGATAGACCTCAAATATACTAATCAAAGCACTGTTATTCCTAATTGGTCTGTTTTACTTACAGTTTTAAGAAACTTAACTGTGTTTTATCAGATAGGGGTGATTATTTGTTTCTTTTTTGAATCAAAACTGTTGTGCACTTCAGTCCTTTACAGTTGAAAATACACCATTCCTACTAATGCTTTTCTATAAGATATATTGTTGCTTTATAATTCCCCACATCCTGGATAATACTTAATTCATCCATAGCACAGTCATAATATCATTAATTCTTAAGTATACCATGCATCATGCTATAATTTTTCAGAAGTGTCATAATTACTGAGCTCAAGAATTGTCATTCTGAAAATAAGTTCTTTGGCCATTCCCATTTTGTCACGCAGAATTATGTGCAGACATATCTGAGGAACCATCCCAGAGGATTGTGGTTCAAAACAAATGACTGTCTATGCCAAAAAAAAGCCTCTTTTTCCCATCCCACACATAACAGATAACACTTTGAATAATTTAATGCACGCACAGCCACATTTGAAGCATAATTTGCACATGTGCAAGCAATTTATCCCAGCTGCACAAAGCTGCACACATGGATCCACCCTTCTGCATAAACTGGGACAGAATGTTTAGCATAAAGTGGCATTCAGATGAATGTGCCATCAGTAAGATAAACATTAACACAAGCAGCTCACTCAAACGGAGATGAATGACTTTGATACGTTAGTTTCAGCGTGGCCATTCTCTCTCACTGTGACAGCATAAAGGGCAGAAACGTGACCCTTTTTCCCATCTACTGAATACAACTATTGACTGTAGTTTAATATGCATATTGTTTGTGTGCGGAGGCCAAACAGATCATTTATTTGCAAATTAAGATGTGTAACTGTGTTCAAACATGCAAATATTTTGTTATGAAAATGCACTTTTGATATTCATGGCTGAATTAAAGTAATTGTCCTCACAATAGCTTTATATTTGATGTGTAATTCCACAGACTTAGGAAAATGAACATTATTAAAGCACTTATTTTTGTAGCTACTGTTGCTAAGTGTTAGAATACCTCTCTGTAATGAGGGATGATATCTTTATTGTCGTCATTAATTTCATTTAGTACTTGAGTTGAGGAGGAACTCTGCTCTTTCCCTCCGCACCTTCTTTCTTTTCTGTGCCTGAATGAACATGATTTAAGTTGTTCTTTATCATTACGGAGCTGATTTAGCAGTTACGGTTGATTTGCACGTTGCCTGAAACTAAGGTTATTGTGCATGGCAGTTCCTTAATTGGTTCTCAGCTAATTAGCGCAGAGCGCACAGCATGGGGGTTGTGTTTGTTTTTGCAGTCTGTGTTAGTGTTAGCTACTGTTAGCCTTAAACCCCAGCAAGTAAAAAAGTAAAGTGATGCGACAGCACATCAAATGACTTTTTCCCATGAATAAAAATAGCATGTAAATGTATAAAAACTTCAATAAAGGGAAGAGCAGCAACCTCTTAAAAGCAACTGAAACAATAAAAGCAAGTTTTTGTTATTTTTGTAATGTGTGTTGAAATTTATTTTTCACTGTTTATTTTATTTATGATTTTTTATGCTTCATCAGTGGAAACTTTGTTACTGATTTCATTATATTGAATTAAATATCTTGGAGCTCGTTCTTTGTACAGCGTTAACATACTAATCATCTATGCTTAATTAAGGTTAATGCAATTTATAAAGTAGCGTCTCTTTTTTTTTTACATTGTTTACACAGTAAACAATCTGTGACTGTGCCATCAATGGAGAAGCGACGAAAGCAGAGAGAGAGAGAGAGACCTGAGGGAGGCAGCTGAAGGAAGCGCTGCTTTGCAAAGCTGCTTTCAAAGCAGCAGCCGACCAACGGCTGAATAATATTTACTGAAATATTCAGCAACCAGTTCCTACACACTTTCCTCCAATGAGTTTTTTTTTTCTCTGTAGCTCTTGAGAAGAGTAAGTTAATACCAGCCTCCATTGGTTGAAGTGCTGCAGTAATGTAGTGCTGATATGGGTGATGAAGCACACATGATTTTAAGGGCATTCAGAGGGGCAACAGATCTGAAACTTTCAACCAGAGGTCAGTGGAAATGCTTTTGAGCTTGGTGTTAAGTGACTCTTTAAAATCGGAGGAAAGCATGTGAACTGAGACTCTCCTGCAACGTGACATCATTCGACATGTGCTGCAGTGGCATCTGTGAAATATGTGGAAGTGCTCACCTTCCAGGTGTTTCTGTTATGTACCTGGCTGTATTTGTATCAAAAGATAAAATGATTTTTCCCATGATAACTTTACAGAGTTGAAAATCCTGTCTTTGAGTTAATAAACCCTTTGTGCAATGTGGTTTGGTGTCTCCTGGATCATATTTCACGTTTTGCTATTACCTGAAAACAAAACACAATAGCCCCTTGCTGCTTTGTTGAAGGCAGAGGTAAGAGTAAGGGTATTGTGACTGTCTTGTAGTCAGGTTCACACTTCCCAGGGCTCATTCAAATATCAGTTCACACGGATTAAACTGAACCAGCTCATGTTCATGTCTTTCAATTTCTTTTTTTATGGAGATGGAGTAAATTTGCAGCTGTTTGTTCGAGGTCTCACCCTTTGTAAATGATTTCTTACAATAATCATTCACTCACAGACGTTTCTCAGGACTGATTGAATGCTTCAACTTATTGAGTCGTTTCGATTATGTTGCTGATATGGCTGTCGTCCAGAGGGGTGGGTGGCACAGTATGACAAAAAATGTGAAATCTTACAATAATAAAAAGAACATCCTTTGGCTACAAGTGCATTAAATATATATAAGTTTAACAACAAAACAACACTGCAAGACAAAACTTATGTCAAAGCCAAATAGTAAATTCCAAAAATCTGTTTACTTTGACAGATTTTGCAGCCTGAACATACTGCCGACTATCAAATATAAATATACAGCCCTTCTTTTAGTGTTTTTTCTACAATTAACCAGTAAGAAACAAAACTTGGACAAGTAAGCACCAATGGCCAATAATAATAAAAACAATCATATCCACAGCAGAAAATGCAAAAGGCAATATCAGGCCACAGAAATTAAATAACCTCCAATTTTACAGCATAATAAAACATCCACTAAGTGGACAACATAAAGATGTATAAAAAAAAATAAACTCCCTTTAGAGGTTGCAGCAACAAACACATTAAAGCAAAGTGAGCTGCGCAAAGTGTGCACATGCACACAACGCTGCGTCACTCTGTAACAGTAGTTGTTGAAACTACTCTTTGTTGTTGTTGTAATGTTACTCACCTGGTGAACATTGTTATTTGAGCGTTACGTATCCAAAAGTCCTCAACAATCATTGCTTTGTTCAACTGCTTTGCTTGTTTATTCTCAGTTTCTCATATTACAGTCAGTGCACTTAGGTTTCTTTCCCAATGAGCGCTCCTCAAGGTATTGATATAGTTTAAGCTGAAGAAGCTCTACCGTACCAACATAGTAGAAATTGTACAAAACAGCAGAAAGGCATCATACGCCCTAGTAAAAGAAGAAATTCAAAAAGCAATCACCACCTGCAGGATCCAGAGTTTTTTTAAGTTGCCTTTGAACGACTGCTTTGAAGGTTACACAACAAGGTCTCTGTGACTAATGTTGATTGAGCACCAATAATTGCCATCATTTCTGGGCCCCTAAAAGCATCTGGGTCCCTCCAATATTAAGACCAGTAGCTCAAGCACAACACTTGTCATAGCACTGCAAAATCTATTGTGTTTGGGTATAAAAGGTTTCTGTCTTGGCAGCAGTAACTGTGCTTTTAATCCATAAATGTAACAAAAAAATATCCAAAGACAATATCACAGTACGCCACAAAGGTCCGAAAATATGACCCTGACTACAAGAAAACAAGAAAAACAAGGTAGTTAGAAGAAAACAAGAAAGGGCAGATATAATAAATTCAACAAATCCCTGGACATTTAATTAAATTGTGGAATTAGGGGGTTTGGGGTACTTAAAATTCAGTACACATTTTTAGAGTATTGGTCTTTTATAATTTGAATTTACCATCTCAAAGAGAATCTGCAACATTAACCTTTTTTTCCAAACTGATCTATGGGCCCATTCAATGTGCATGTCTCTGTTTGATGTGTCTGAGCTGGTTGAAGTTAGCCACCATCTTCCAGGTAAATTTATACAGCCAATAATAAAAAAAAAAAAACACTCGTCTCATCTCTTACCACAAAAAAATGCTGCATTTTTCTAATTAAAATATGACTTCAGGGTTGTTTATACCTATTAACTCAACCAGTGTGAATTTTTCCCCTCTGCACTTCAGACAGAATGTCCTGGTGGGTCACAGAATGGTGTATCAAGCCAAATAGTCACAAATCAGACCCTTAAAAACATATTTGGATGTTCTACAGAAACTCTTGCAGAAAATGTGAGTTTATGAGGGTGTAAAGTTTAACTTACTGTACAGTAGTTGCCTGAAGACATAGGAACAGACTCAAACTTTTCTGTTTTTTCTCTTTCTCTGTGAACTTCTTTAAGCACAGGGAGTCAAGAGAGAGATGCAGTGGTGGGTCATTTTTTTTTTTTTTTTCTCACGGCATAGCAGCAGCTAGACACGCATTCAATCTTTTTCAGACAAAGCCCGATCATCTGCCTGTGAGAAACACATTCAACTCTGGCAATGGAGAAGGGTTATTGGGTCGTGTTGTTCAAAACTAACACTCCATAGTTGGGAAATTTGAAGAGTAGCTAAGTGGATCGACAAAATAAAGAACAGACAGCAGTGGAAATGAAAGTTTTGCCCTTTTTTTTCTCTCCTCGTGGGTTCAGCTGGGCCAGACTGAGACATGACTTGTACGACCAGGCATATGGCAGGGCGGTGGAGCGAGGAAGCTTGCTGGCATGCTGAGGAAAGGGCTCTGATGTATAGCGGTGATGACAAGATCGCTTATTGCCTTGCCTCCCAAAACTATGAGAAAATGTATTACTCTTTCCTCTATCTTGTTCTGTCATCATCTTATTTTCCCTTCCCTCCATCTGCTGCTAACAACCCTATCCCCAACTGACCTCTAACCTCCTTTTGTTATTCACCATCTCCCTGATTTTCTATTTCCTGCCGACAGTTTGTTCATTCATCTCTGCAGATTGAGTCAGACATCACCTCCTCTCTGTCACTGTGTCATGTTCTTCCGTTAAACAAGCTGAAGAAATGAACAGAGGTGACAGCTTCATTCTAAATTAACACAGCTGTTAATTGTCCTCATCACATCTGGCGGAAATTGTAGCATTTGTTATCCTTATATGAGCCCAGCTCCTCACTGTAAATGTTGCCTTCGCACAGAAAAGCACAGCTCTTATCGTGGCTGACCACTTTTCCCTCCACATCACTCCTTTCTGGATTCAGTCCCCATTCCTGTCATCATTCCCTCTCCATCTATTTTTTTTTGCCCCCGTTTCTCCACCGAAAAACAAATTTAAATGCAAACAAGGCAAATCTGCCTTGCATGTCCTCCCACAGGAAAGACATTAAAACAAGCAAATGAGAGGAAAATCATTGCAATCTCTTCCCCGAGGGAAATGCTCACAGCCATGGAGGGAAAATGCACAAAATCATTTTTGCTTCTAATATTGTTCATTACAATAATCATTCACGCATTCCTTTGACAAAGAAGATTACATTTTAGTTAACATTTCCATATGCAATTATGTACACGTGAATAACCTTGTGGAGAGCTGTACAAACTTCTGTTTTAACACCCAATCCACCCATTAGGCATAAGGGGGGGGGGACTGCATTACAAAAAAGACTGTTTATGCATGTTTGTTCATTTCCTCTTTGATTGATGCAGCCAAATAGGTTGCTGCTGCAAATTAAACTCAACACCTCAGAATGTGTATATGCTTTCATCTGAAAATTCAAAAACTTTTTGCTTCTCTGAACAGTTGGCTGCCGAAATTACACCCACTTCCCAGGGGCTTCTTGGTAAATAAAGTCAGTGTGTAATCTAACTATAGTTTACATTGCTTTAAACCCCCCCACCCCCCCGGGAAACAAGATTACAGCATTTAAGCTTAGACCCTCATCTACAGTATGAATAATTATGAAATGCGATCATCATCATAATCCATGGCTTTAGTGAACAGATGGTCCAGATATTCTCACAGGTGCGTCAGCGTGCATCTATGCGTGCTTCCCACATGTTAAACACTTGTTTGCTGCTTTTGTCGAATGCAGGCTGCTTTCTGTCAGGCTGCTGGAAGAGGAAAATGAAGCGGGCCAGATACTGCGCTTCACACACGCGCAGACCCAGATTTGCTGGGCCCATGCCAGAGCCAGTGCACATGTGGCGACGGCTGCTTAGCCAGCCCTCATGCATTAACAGCGATGCGTGGTCAGAGAAGTCATCAACAGCTGCAGGATCTGTCGCAGTGAGGATTTATCTTCTCTTTTTTTCTTTTGATTTTTTTTTTTGTTGATAATTACAACCTATCCATTTTTCAGCTTTATAACAGTGCTGATTCATGGCCATTAGCTGTGTTTGAGCAAAAAAAAAAACCCAAAACACCTCCCTTGTCTCTTCCTTGCCTTTTAACAGTTACACCATGACATCTCATTAAATTTACTGAACAAATATAACATCATGTAATCTACTTTCCTGCTCATTACCTCTCAAACAAAATAAGCTACTCTCACCATCATGAATAAACATAACTGCACTTCCATGTATTTCTCTGTTCAACATTGCATCAACATAAACACAGAATCAAGCAACGTATTTGGCAAAACTACCTGTAATCTGATTTCTCACACAATTATGCCAGAGCAAGAGCCTCATCACAGCTGCATGGCAGTTTATGTTATCCTTGGCATTTCCCATGGAGTGCAATGACATGGCTGTGCAGTGGGACAGCGGGTCATTCTATAAGTTGGAAATTTCACAGTTGAGATGTGTTTGTGATTGCCTTTTTTTAAAAAAGAAAACATTGCTCTGACAACTGTGTGATAATTGTGCAAATAGTTGCAGCCGAACTGTCACAGTTCCAAATATGCTGCACTCTTTGCCCTGTTTGAGGTGACTCGGTTCAACATGTAAATTGAAAAATTCAAATTCCCATAATTGTCAAGAAAAACACTTTATTCACAGTCATGTCTGATTGTGCAGACATCCTTTATAAGGAAAAAAAATGTTTCCAGGTTTTGAGTTATGCAGATAGGAGAATAACTTCTGATTTCATTAAAAGTCAATTCAAAGGAAACTGTCTCATTTCAAGAATATACTTAACAAAGAGATTTTTTTGTCTGTGTCTGCCTTTGTAGATTAACTTTGATTGCACAATGACTGATTCTTTCTTGTAGACTCAAACCATTTAAAAGTTTTACTGTCTGACTTTAACTTAATGCCACAAAGATAACCATAATAAATTGATCTCATTGCCTCGGCAGGTTGCTTGTTGCACAGATTTGTTCAAAATAGGCCATAATTATCAGCTGCAGTTGTTGGGATCATAAACTTTAAGAAGGCTATTTGGAAGAATTTAATTGGTAATAATCCAAAACTGGAGCATTAATTCTTTAAAATAGGTTTATTATCCGTATATCTAAATTGCGCTGCCCCTAGAGCTTATGAAGTACATATTTATGTGAAATAAAAGTTTGAGAGTGGGTTTTAAAAAAAACACACAATTTAGAAACAAGAACAAGAAGTTTAGGATAAAATTACAAGAAACAATGTTTTGCAGGATCATTAACAAAAAGAAAATCAAGATAAAGTACATGCAGTAAAGTCTGCAAAAAAATCTTTTTGTGAATATTGAAGGTAAAGTTAGCATTTCCACTTGCACTGAGTCTCCAAACTTTTTCCCTGTAAAAACTGCTGTTGCCTCGAGGTGAGATTATCGCACAAGCAGTCTGATCTTTTTTGCTCTCTGTCTGTTTATCATATACCTTTGTGTGCATGTGTGCACAGGGTTGTGTGTACTTCCACCTTCATGCTTCACATCGCGCGCTTCCCCTCTCCACGCACATACACACCACAGTCAATGATGAACATTTATCTATCCAGACCTGAAAATATAGTTTCTCCTGTCTCATGTTTGAGGAGCTGAAAAGATTCATATTACGGCTGTTTAAAAAGATACAGAGCATCAACCCCATTTTCATTTTACAGCTCTTTCTCCCAGCTTCACATGTCCAGTTTCTAATCAAATGCACTTGAAAGGATGAAAAGTATTCAATTATGAAGTCTTGTCAGGCTATAATTGAAGATGCCATGGTGCATTTGTCAAAACCCAGTGCATGTTATCGTCAACACTGAGACATTTTTCTTATTGACATATAAATTTTACATTGCTTGTGAATGAGGCACATATGCTGTGACTTTTTTTAATAATCTGTCTTCTTGATGTTTATTTTTGCCACAAAATATACATAATATAATATAAAATATAGCTTATATTTATTTTATTTTGTTTTTTCAGACACAGATGGATACCATACATAAACAAACATGCACATGCACACACAGGCTGAGCTGTAACTGTAACCTTGTTAAATATTTATTACTCTGATACAAGAATTTTTTGAAACATCACTCGGTAAAGTGTATATAAAGCAGTATATGTGTCATTTTTTCATTGTACCAAAGCTAAAGTTACTGTCCAAATCAAATATTTACTCTTCATCCTGCATTTTATGAGCAGAAAACTGTTATTTTATTCAGTGTTTGTGTATTTGAGGCAGGATTATGGTTTTTCCATGTTTGTGGGGATGGCAGTGGTGCTCTGCTCTGTTTGTCACTCCACCACTTCGGTATAAACTGAAATATTTTAATTGGAGGATTGATAGCCATTAAATTTGGTTTAGTTATGGAAGATAAATCCCACTCACTTTGATGATCTTGAGACTTCTCTGATAGCGCCACAAAGAGACTGCCTTTGGGTAAAGTGGCTCAACAATTTTTAGATGGATTGCCATGAAATTAGGCACACACGTTCAATTTCCCCACAGGATGAGTTTGGTAACCCCTTAATTTTTTCACAAAAGTGTCCATCACATGTCTCAACTTCAGTTTGTCCAGTATTTTGTTTTATGAAAATGTAAGCCCAACACTAATGGCAATGTTATTAGCTGTACTCTGTACTTCTTAGTGTCTATAAGCTCAATGAACAACAAACCTGATACAGATTAGATGATATGTGTTTAGCATCAGATTGTTAGCATTATAACTCTGAACATGTCAGCACACTATTGCATCTCATAGAGCCACTAACATAGTAGTTGACCCTTCAGACCAGGCATAAAAGTTGTTGCTGTGGAGGCCTAAGCATGATCCTTGTTAATGTTATCCCTGCTTAAATCCAACTGAGTGCGGCTTCATAAAAAAGACTACGCCCACACCAACACACACACACGCAGACAGAAACACACACACACAAAACAGAGAGAGAGAGATTGGGAATACAGGTAAGGTGAAAACACATGGAGAAAGTGGTGAATATTTAGGTTGTAAGGCCCCATCTAGAAACCCTAGAGTAAGTAGAAAGTACATTAAAAATATGTACTTACTTTGACGCAAAAGTCTGTACCAATTACTATTTTGTTACAACGACAAACTACCGCAGCTACACATTTAAGATCAAAGCCCAGTTTTAAATAGCTGATCAACCATATTATATTACAGAGACATTTGTAATTTTTTCTTAAACTTGATTTATTCTTTTTCTGTGCAGGTATAGATGAGTAATCTAGAGCTTTATGTATTTGCATGCAGTGGAAATAAAGTAAACTGGAATGCATTGCCCTGGTGTTGCCATTAAGAATGCAAAAGAAAAAAATGTGTTGTGCAAATAGCAAACAAAGTAAAATAGTGACTTGAGACTCCACATCACTTTAGTTTCCTATTTTTGGGACCTGTTATGAGATATGCAGGAAAAAAAACACTTTCTGCATGTTTACATTGTGATTTAGACCATATCCAGCTCTCCTACTAACTTTGTACAGCAGCTTTCATTAGATGCCTTGTGTAATAGTTTGTTTTTGTTTGTCCAAGGGCTTGTTAGGACATGAATCCTGTCCAAATCACAAAAAAGGAATATTTCTTCTCCTGTGAGGAAAAGATACTTTTTCTTGGAAACTGTTGTGACTCACAGTTCATTTTGTTATCATAAATCTTTTTCAGATCATCAGAGAAATGGTTACTTAAATTTCAAGGTATATGCGTGCAATGTGATTTTTTTAGCATATATTTTACAGTTTAGGGTGTCAAATTCTCAATGAGGTGTAAGATAACACATAGAAGTTTAATAACACATTCTTCTATTGTACTTTTTATGTTATATAATATCTTATTAGTGAAACTATATTTTTCCAGGAGAACATCTCCTCCTTTGAAGTGAGCCTGCAGTCATGACCATCCAATCTTTTCCTTACTATCAGGAGCAGATGGGTCTGTGTCACAGCACTCTGACACATGAATGATGTGGAGAGAAATCCTGCGTAATTTCTCCACAAAAAGAGGAACCTTGTTCAGGAGGTGCTGAATTGCTGTCTCCACTTTTTGCATCATGGCGCATACTTAGTGACATTTCTAGGTTGACAGCGACACACCGAAGCCACATGTGCACAAACTGTAGTTACAAACAGAAACGTGTCAGAGCTGCTTTGTAAAGCTATAAATAAAGCTCTGGTGCACTTTGCACCATGCACCTCAGATATGGCTCAGACACAGCAAGTATCCCCTGTCATGCTGAGAGATGTCTGACAACTTGACACACAGGTGGCCTCCCTCTCCTTCCTCTACCTTACAAATCACTGAGGCCTGGGGTCCCCCTTGTACTTCAGGTCTCTCTGATATAACACAGGAACAATGAGGCAGCTGTTATTTGTACATTGATTGTGTGAATGCTGCGCAGTAAATTATTTCTGCAGGCATATGAGACCGAGAAGGCGCAACACATTTCGACCTGTCATTGCTTTACCCAATCTTATCTGGAAATACCTTTACATTGGCATCTAAATTGCTTCACACAAACAAGATAAAATATGACAGATCTCTCCTTCGTAAATTGTTATGTGCTTTATTTTGGTAAAAACAAGTATACATGTACATGAAATCTTAGCAAAGTTTATGATTTTGAAAGTCTTAGGTGGAAGTTTAGGCTATGGAACATCAATCACATTCACAAACAAACCTAGACAAACGGATCTCTGTTTGGTGAGCCATGGCTGTCTTTGCTTGACTGCAATATTTTGAAGATGCTTGGTCGGATTCAACATGTCCAGTCTATGTTTGTAAATGGTTGGTGGAGTTTGGTTCGACTGCCTTGCCTCCAAACAGTTAATGCTACAGTATGTTTATAATATAGTATAGTATAGTATTAGAGTACTTAAAGCAACACAGCTTGTTCAGCCCAGTTATTGTGGCAAACTTATTTGGCCAGCTGTGTTGTACTTGTGTTGAATGCGATGATTTAGCTGAAATGGCCTCATTTTGGACCTTGGAAGGAGAGGATTCCCAATAGAGCAGTGAAAATAAAAAAAAGATATATATATATATAAAGAAGAGCTGTATGATCATCTCACTGACTTTCCACCTGGAACGAACAGATAAAAGCATGAAAGAGATGCTGAAAAAGTCTAGACAACTATTAACTGTGTTTCCTGAGAGTTGTAAAAGATTGTTGCAACCTAAATAAGCAAAGAAAAAATTTGACAAAATATTATTAGTAGTGTAACTTTTTCCAACAGCAAGCAATATTTTTCTGTTATGACTTGAGAGAATATAAGAGAACCAAATCTTTCTTCATTTTCCAGCTCAGGACAAAGATGAAAAGCTCCCTCATGCTTGGCTCAGACTTTTTCCCATTGTTTTCGATTTTTTTGTGTGTTTATGTAGCCACTTTTAAACACAAGAAAACAAGTAGTGTCTCTTATTTTCAGTAAATATCTTGGTAGATATAAAGTCATTTTTTAAATCTCCCTTTTGACCTGTTAAGTATGTGAGCTGAACTGATGCCAATTAGCAGATGTAACCACCGTGTTCTGCCTAAACTAAGGCAATCTCTCACTAAGTTGTCATACCAAGTGGATTTTGTGAGCCAGAGACCACAGTTTGGATTAGTCTGGGGATCAGCTAGATGAAAAAAACCTGCATGGCCCAGTGTCGCAGAAGCTCAAGAGCTGTGTCCACAAGCTTGTCCCTCTACTCTGTCAGAACAGAATGACTCTGCCATTCCTGATAATTTTTTGTCCAGGGTGAGGCAGCCATCTGTGGGGCAGAGGCTACAAACCTTTGGTATGCAATCTCAAACCTCTCTGCCAACAATCTTGCCAAGCTGGGCATGCTGAGATAGGCTCCTAGTATATTGAAAATTGCCAGGTCTGGTGTTTTCCCAATTAGAGTACCCAGCATAAGCCAATGCAGTATACACTGCATTTTACTGAGTGCTTTAACTTACAATAGGTAATTGTTAGAGAAAAAGAAAATAATTAAATCAAGGAACTCAAATTTACTTCGCCAAATTGGAGCAATTTTCAAAATGTGCATGCAGTTAGCAACAAAGGTATACTGTAGCGACATGACAAAGATAAATACAGGAGAGAAATTCTGACTTAATGGAATAATGTCTGCCCTAAATAGCAGGTAAACCAGGACATGAATGCAGTTGTTTTATATGCAAGACATGCGAGCACTTGAAATGTAAAACTACCAAAAGTGGATAAATGCTTCTTCTGCCTGGAATGAGCCATTAGGGTTGAATGTACTTATCCTTATTGGGTGAGCACAGGCAAGCGAATTCATTAAGCTGAGATGAGAAGATAAGGGGCAAATAGAGCCACATTAGAGGGTGAATCCACTGTTGACAGAACAATATAATTATGTTTTGTCCGGCTTAATAAAACATGTGACTCTTCTTACAAGCAGAGATTAAGTTACTGTACATATATTTAAGAGACTGTCTTGCTGTGTTTTTCTCTCTAGGTAATGTGTTTGTGGTGAGTTTGGCATTTGCTGACCTTGTGGTAGCCTTCTACCCCTACCCTTTGGTTCTCTATGCTCTCTTCCATGATGGATGGGCACTGGGAAACACGCAATGCATGGTAAGACCCACATCTGTGAAGGCATATTTCAGTTTGCTACCAATTCCAATAAACCCTCTGCTGACACAGTCTGACACAAACACTTCACTTTCTTTCGGTCCAGGTCAGCGGTTTCCTAATGGGGCTGAGTGTCATCGGTTCCATTTTCAACATCACTGGGATTGCAGTGAACAGATACTGCTACATCTGTCACTCCTTCTCCTACAGCCGGCTGTACAGCTATCGCAACACTCTGCTGTTTGTTGCCTTAATTTGGGTGCTCACGATAGTGGCCATTATCCCCAATTTCTTTGTTGGTTCCCTCCGCTATGACCCCCGGGTCTACTCCTGCACCTTTGCCCAGAATGTCAGCAGCTCTTACACAGTGGCGGTTGTGGTGGTTCACTTCTTGGTTCCCATCGCAGTGGTTACCTTTTGTTACCTACGCATCTGGATACTAGTGATTCAGGTCAGTCTTAGTCTTATTCTTCTTTACATGGTTGTATAAGTCTTTACACACACACAGATAGGATTATTATGGAGCCCTGTAATAGCATAATAACAACCACACAAAGATTCCTGTGAATAGCTCTCAGGTATAAAAAACATCTCTGTGGCCAAACAATAAAAAGACCCACCAGCCTTTCAGAATTCATCCATATTAGAGCTTTAATGTACAATCCATGGTCATTCCAAGTTTGTAAATTTCGACCTCCTTCTCCACCTAATTATTGAGCCTGTAATGGAGCAGAGCAGTCAGTGTGATTTTTTGAATCCCATCCCATTACTGAAATCCATTTTGCCATAGCATTTGAGTTGATCATCTCAGACTTCAACTACCCCTTAGTGTAGATTTTTAACAAACTCTAAAAACTGCAAATATCTTGCAAAGTTGGTGCCTGTGATTTCAGCTGAGATATTGTGTTTGACAGGCAGATACATAAGCAAGATCCCTGGAGTGGCTGGATATCTGTTTGTGTGGATGCGTGGAAGACACTGTGTGTGGGTTTCTGTCTGTGTGTCCACAGAATAGAGAGGCAGCAAGAAACAGGAGCCTTCTGGTATAACTTAGTCTAATTCTCATGTCATGTTTTTGGCATACCTAGGTGCGTCGCAAAGTGAAGACAGAGGAGAGCCCTCGCCTCAGACCAAGTGACTTGAGGAATTTCATCACCATGTTTGTGGTCTTTGTGTTGTTTGCCATCTGCTGGGCTCCACTTAATCTGATTGGCTTGGCGGTGGCCATAGATCCGTCTCGTGTGGCTCCCCGTATCCCCGAGTGGCTTTTTGTGGTCAGCTACTTCATGGCCTACTTTAATAGCTGTCTGAATGCCATCATCTATGGCTTACTGAACAGGAATTTCAGGAACGAGTACAAACGCATTGTCACCTCCGTGTGGGTGACTCGACTTTTTGTGACAGAGACTTCCCGGGCCGCCACGGACGGCAGGAGCTTGAGGAGCAAGCAGTCGCCGCCTCCGCCACTCAACAACAATGAGTCAGTAAGAGATCGCACAAACAAAGAATGAAGTCTGGATCCTTGAACCTATTAAATGGTAATTCCTGTTTTTATGTGACATTCAGATGGTTGTGCAGCTAAAGAGTATGCCGCAGCAACTGAAACCAAAATACATGGCTCAGTTTTCTATCAGCTGACATTGATTAAAACAGGGTGCCTGTGAATATGTTTACATCTGTGGATGTTTTTTGAAGGTTAAGTTGTAACAAATTATTAGATTAAAATAACAAGGTCTATAGTTCAACATTCAGTAGCTATGCTAGAGTGCTTAATAGAGTTTCCTTTGTGGTTCTTAGCCTCTAAGTATAATGAAAACTGTTTCAGAGAAGTTGTGTTCTGGGAAAACTGAGCCATGCATTGCTGTTTTATTTTGCTCTTACTCTAAAAAGAATCTGAATGGTACATTAATATTTCATAAAAAAATGTATGTTTTATCCTTTAATGTCTGCTGCTGTAGACTCTTAGACATATGTCACAAAACTGGGTGACCACTGGGAGACATACACCTCTTACACTTTAGTAACTTCAAAAGCCTCAAGTAGTTCAACTCGCCTCAAATGAATAAAAGCTTAGTAAAAGAGAGTTAATCTCTGTCTGTCTATAACGGAATATATCAGTCTGATGGTGTTTAAGAGTAACGTGGTCATAATTGCACACTTTACTCAAATGTGGCAGTCACATACACTTAATGCTGCCTGGTCTAAACTTTTTGCACTGTAAAGACCAAGAAACAAAAACTTAGTAATAAACATAAATGAATTCAGGAACTGAAGTCACTGATGGACACAAAGCAAGTCATGAGCAAAACTGACACCAAACCATGTCAGATATGCCAGTTTAACATGGCTGTTTTAGTTTTTAAAAGTCCCCCAAAAACTTCAGCATGTGATGTAGCAGGTGGAAGACACCGCCATGTCTGCTATTGCTGCTATATCCATCATTCTGCATATCATCTTACAGCTTAGTTTGACCATTATATATGTTTACTACAATACTGTGCAAGTAAAGCCATGATAGATACTTTTTTTAAATTAAAAAAGAAATCCTACAGTGAGCATTGTGATAAATTATAACATATCCAATTTCAAGCAAGGCTAAACAATAATTTAATTTTTAATTTTTACCCTATTTTATGCCAGTCTCTCTCTGTTCTAAGAGTACAATATAAATAAGCAGAAAAACAATCAATACATACAGTTCAGTGTACCACTTTTCGCAGCTGTTTTCATCACAAATGTAAATATTTAACAAACAGCTTAGCTACACTACCCAACACACAATAAAAATATATGGGAATAAAATAATATATAAGATTATTAAAGCAACTATATATTTGTAACCACAGATATAAGACAGAAGAGATACAACCCCAGAAAGGAAACCAGTTGCACGATTATTCACTGTAAATCCACTGTTTTGGGGACATTTGATTTAGAGAAGCCCAGTGATGGAATGCTGCCAAGTGCATTTACTTAATTATTTTTCTCAAGTAAATGTGAGGCACTTGTACATGACTTAGGTATTTCAATTTTCTGCAACTTATTCCCAAACTGCTCAGTAGTATACAGTAGTTACAATGACAATATTTCTCCTTTATCACCCACAACATATAAGTGATGTAAACATTAATGCATGTAAAACTGTAATACAATAACACCCATTTAGCAAGCAACTGTACTTTTGGTACTTTAAGTAAATTTAAATGCTGATATTTCTATATAGTAAGTAAATTATCTGAGCACTTTCTCCAACACTGCACCCACAGTGCAGAGAGATATGGCAGTGAGACTTCACACAGGGATAGCAGAACTCTATACACTGATATCAGTACATTAACAAAATAATAATGCAATGAATTGTTCAATATCACTTCACAGGCAAGTGCAACAGTATGAATTTATGCACACTGACACTTTGCCTTGCAGTTCAAAACACAGTGGTTGTCACAATCCAAGACATCCAACATCAGCTGCATCTAAAAATCATATTCAGTTAAAACTGAGACAGTCCCTCACCTTAGTACATCCATATTTAAAGAAGATGTCTCACCGATTTATTGTAAATGGAGCTGCTCTCCAGGCCTCAAAATAACAAAGGGAGTCATACACAACAAGTTCAGCATGTTCTCCAGCCTTCTATGTCAGAAAACCATCAGCCTCTACAAAAAGAAAGTGGATAAACACAGTCTCTCAATGTGCAGCAAGCAACAAAGAATGGGCACAGGTTCCTCTGCCTTTTACATTACATGCTGAATGTGGTAGCTTTTTGCAGTGGCGGTTCTTATTCTTCATCTTGAAATACTTATGCAAAACTTTACATTTTAATTCCATAGGTAATTTATCTTTGTCAATTAACATAGTTTATTTATTTTCTTATGAGAATTGAATTCACCAGGGACACACTTTAATGCATTCACTGTGGAAAAATAAAGGTTACAATATTGTAACTCTAGTTCTATAACACAGGCCAAGTCTTTTACTAGACTCTGTGGGTAATTCTTCCTACAATGGTATGCACATATTTGTTCACTGAAAATTTGCACAGAATTTGGTCAGAACACCACTACTAGAATTTGCCCAAAAGCTCTAACAAAAGAAGGGTTCTGTCTGAATGGCTCTGCTGCAGTCTCCATAAAGCAGCATGTGGCTGTGGGGACTGACAAAGCAGATAGATCACTCACTCTCTCAGATGAAGACAGAGCAGGAAGCAAAGCTGTCTTGATGGACAAAGCCTTAAGACAGTCCAGATGCTCAAGCTACAACGGTAGTTCCCGTTGAGCTACAAAGGTATGTATAACCAGGCATTGCCTCCAAATACCGTGCAGACACCGTTTCATGAGAGCCAAAGACTGTTCTATCTCCAAACCTCTTGTAGTAAAAAGCTGCAAAAAATACGAAGCATAATGGTTGCATCATTATGATCTATTAGTGGCATCAGATGGATCTTTTTCAAGCAGAAACTACAAATAGGACACAGTGAACCAATTGGACAAGCCAGTGGATCCATACTCCTCTCCTTACACCAGCAGCAAAAAACCTTAGTGCAAAGGTGCAAGGGCCAGGGGAGGGACGTCTTGCCATATCAAGGAGAACCACAACACCGAGAAGAGAACCGAGCACTGCTCCTGACTACCGATACTGTGAGGACTCTCTGTGTGGCTGGTCTCCTTGATAGAAGGAAGAGAGCAGTCATCAAGCAATGCCTGTGCCTTTTGGAATCTAACCTAGGGCTTGAAAAACTGCATATGTGCAGTAGCCCCAGTGGAACTACTGGGCAGGCTGTTGCCATGAGCTCCAACACCTGCATGGCAATGAGAGCTGTCACTGGCATTATGCCAATAGTGATCTGCCTACTGCAAGGCCATAAATCTCAGCTCCAAAAGAGATGGGCTGAGCTTGATTGAATTGAGCACCACTTCACCTGCAGGGCTGCTATGGTGTTGATCTTCTTTCCAGTAATGAAACTTAACTGTGCTAGATTTAAGATTGGGTAGACTGTTTGGAACACAGTCCACTCTCTGAACCTGGCCATGGCAGTGAGGTTGTCATGATAAAATACTGCCCTATGCCCTGTCTGACAGAAGCGGATAAACCACTGCTGTCAACGAATCATTAGCACTTAGTACAGAACAGTGGTTACTCAAGGCCACTTAATGCATGCCCCTGTCTGAGCATTTATGATGGCATGGATGAAATAGTATGAGGGCAAGTTAGCAGGAGTGATAAGGCCAAGACCCCTAGAGCAACAACGTGTCCCCTGAAGTGGTGACTCCATCTGTGGAGACGTGACACAGGTCAGTGGGCAAACTTCGCCATTGCTAAAGGAAAAAAAGGATGCCTGGTTAAAAGAAGCATACTTCATATCGATAACTGGATGTTCTAGTAGTGACATTTCGATTGGCTCATGACTTATAAGCAAATTTTAAATGGCCAAATGTGTGTTTTTCATTGGAGAAGAGTAATAGACTCCAACAGACTCCAGTTGAGGATAGATCCTGTGTGAGATAGAACAAATCACAAACAACATGAGCACATAAGGGAAAGTGTTTAGAGTTGTACCGTCACTTGGTCATATTTAATTTGACAAAATAGTAGTATTTATTGACTCTGAACTAGGGATGCACGATAAAAATATTTTTCAGCTGACACAGATCAACAATAATGACCGTTTCTCATGCTCAATATCAACAAAATAACCCACAATTTCACTTTTTACCTGGGGGTAAAAGAGTCAATATTTAGAGAGCAAAGATGATTGATTTATTATTCCAAAAAGACATCACTAAAAGAAACATCACTACTCTTTTCTTATAGGTTAGAACCTCTCTGAATATGTATTGCAAATTGCAAAAGTTTTTTTTTTCCTCTAAAACTGTTAAAATATTCATACTAGCGATGACATGTTTGGCATTCTCGTCTGCACTGCGTGGTCCTTTTCTGACACAGCAGTTTGAAGTCAGGAATGTGACAACAGCATGCTGCTCTTGTTCTTCTTCTTTTCTACTTAAGTAAATGGACTTAGTAATGTTACTATTGCTGCACTTGTTAGGTCAATAAAAACAATTTGGCCTCATATTATTTTCTTTATAACTGATAACAATAATAATGTGCCATTCAAACTTTCCACTATCCGATGACAATTTATTGGAAAGATAAATATCGTGCATCCCTACTATCAACTAAATCATGTTATAAAATTTAGTTTTTTGAAAAGGTACAGCTCATATTTGTATTCCCATCTCAGGGTGCCTACCAAACATTTTGTTATTGTCTGAAAACATTTGGAGTATATTAGCTGCTATATAAGGGAGTCTGAAGACATTTCAAAAGGATATTTTGTAAATTATTGTCAGTGTGGTTTTTAACTGTGGTTTATCGTAGTTGGATATGTATTCAGATTGTGTTGTTTTTTGTTTTGTTTTGTTTTTTAATAACTGAGGCTAAATAACCCAACACATTTAACATTTTATCATGGGATAATGCTTAATATGCTTATCTTTCAATTAAAGGAGCAATGTGTAACATATGGCCAGAATTTATGTTTGAAACTTTTCAAAAAATGAACTAACAATATCAAAAGAATGTGAAGTAACAGTTCTAATGTTATGTCAAAGATGTATATGTATTGTGTTGCGGAGATATCTACTGAAGTTAGCATGCTAACCAGCTAGCCCCGGCCCGTCCTGTCTCGAGCTTGATTGCCTTGTTGACTCATCATAAAAACATGCGTCATTCAAACTGGACAAAACTAAAGAAAATAAAACTCAGAAGAACCATCCTGGTTTGACTTTCCACTATTCCAATCATCATTAACACAGTTTTTGTCAAAAAAAAAAACAAAAAAAACAACAACAACAAAAAAAACTTAATTGTTTACCAAGTAAGATGTAGAATTCACTGCTGATGATTCTTGACAATCCTCCTCTCCTCTTCATGTCTCCCCTGTCCCTGCTTGTGATGTCTTGATGTTCTCTGAGTCAGAGTCCTGGTTGGAGCTACTGTAAACCCTGGTACTGTAATTCTTGTTGTCAAACTGACCACAGTCTTATTCAGAGGCTGTGTTTAGACCTGATCAAGCTGTGTCTGCTGAGAGGCTGCTGGCTGCAGTATAAACACCTACAATCATCTGGTGCTCCAAGCCTCTTTTGCAGTTAGACTGATTAGCTCAAAGAGCCAATAGCTACACGGCTAACTGAGTTAACAAGCGGACGGCAGCTACCATCTCCAGCCAAAGAGAGCTGGAGCAAAAAGTATATTAAGCAGTAGGGGGTTATTCTATGGTTATATGCAGCTCTTAACTCTTTTTACACATTGCACCTTTAACTCTTACTATTGTCGCAAAGTGCATCTAAAACAACCTCTTGCTTGATTGGCATGTACATTGCATCACTACAAGTAGGCCTGCATTTGTTTTTTACAGTGTGGAATGATGGAATCAATTTCTAATTGTACAAATTAAATACTAAGTAATGGAAAAAACAAGTTCCTCGTAATAATTCTAAGGGTTTGTGAGACTTTTTCACATTTAAATTCATTTTGTGAAAGATTCGTATGTTCTTATACAGGGTAAAAAAGAGCAAAGCCATAGATCAAGAACGGTAACAGATGCAAAGCTCAAAGTAGTACTATAAATATTCATGGGACAAGACAGATGCAAGAGAAATGGAAGCAGAGGAAGAACATTTGGAAGCAAACAATGACATTTGTGGTGCAGAAGAGGTTAGAAAACAGGGTTATATTAAGTTTTTGTAGAAGAGATAGATTTAGATAAATATAGGGAGGAAATATGCTGCCATGACAAAAGAGGTGAGAAGGTCATTCCACCATCGGGGAAGCAGAAGGACTGTCCAGGTCACTGCAGGGAGGGGAAAGCTGGCTGCCAACTAAAACTAATATAGAGTGATTTTGTTTTGGAAAGAACTAATAATCGTACACCTGGAGAGTGTTTTAGATGCACTGAGAGGGAGGAAAAGACTTAAATTTAAACCAAAGAAATTGGTATCCCTGAAGGTCGTTGGGTGTACATACACTTATCATTTTATTTCTTTGGAAAGTCTTTGAAAAAACCTTGGGTCCTTTGAGATCTTTTTCCTTTAAAAAAGTACTGCCTTACAGTTAACACAATAGTGTCAAATTTCAACTATTATGGCCATAAGTGCCAAATTTTCTATTAAACACAAACTCATTCAGTTTGCCTCCATACTGCTTCTTTTTATGTATTTAGAACAGTCGACTACAGAAAGTTTTTGTTTCAGCGTTGCAAAGAGGTTTACATGCAGGCCTCAGGCACGAGACTAAACTGCCAAAATAGAAGAACAAATATTATCTTTTTCTCCATTGTGTTTTCTCTCTGTATGCCCTACAGCAAAATTATATAACTGTGTTCATGTATGATCGCTATGCTCACTTTCTGCGCTCTGAATTGGGACCTTTCTCAATGCAAACACATATGACATCTATCTGCCAGCTTAAAGCATAGATTCACTGTTTTTTAACCTGCTTGTAATAAAATTATGTCCTATTACATGCAGAAACACCTCACATTGCAAGTTTTTAAAACTTACGACTTTCTTTAGTTACTTACTGTGCTTAACACAGTCCAATAAGGAAATTATTGTTAAGTCAGCCAAAGCCTACAATGAATCTTGATTTCAAAATTGAAGAGGTGGCGGTAGGCTAAAAAATGTCTTCAGAGTGAGTGTCACAAAACACTATCAGTTTTATCGACTACATTTAAATAAAACCTCCAGCCTTTCCTTTTCAGAAAAAGAAATTTACCCTGGTGTTTGTTTGCCATGCTGGAGTGTCTTTACACAAGATGAGATGCTGTAACAGAGATTTAAGTTAGTTTCTGTTGTGAGAAACCGCAGGTGTACTTGTGCTATGTGATTACAGCTGAGGAAAAGTTTGAAGTTCTGATTAAAAAACCAGTAAACCTATGTTTACTTTTATTATTAAATGTGAATTGAAAAAGCAACATACATATTACTGGTGTAAATACGATTCTGCCTTCAAAATAAACAAAGGAAAAAAGCTGTGAAGGTTATATCTTTTTTTTTTGGAAAAAGAAAATAAGGTTTCAACCTAATGTGTTTCCAATCCTTTTGAGTGCTGTACTCAATAAGGCGACACACACACACACACACACACACACACACATTTCTGCATTATGTTGTTTTGGTCCCTCCTGCACTCTCTCCATCTTCTGTGCACAATATTCATGCAGGGGTTGTTTCTAAAAGAGGCATTCCCTCTTACTTCTCAGCTACTTACTTTTCTTTGCTGCCATGTGATCTCTATTTTAGTGAAAAAAGTAGCATGAGTGAAACAGCCACTTTGCATTTGAAAAGCCTTGTGTTCGATCACTACTATAAACACAGTTGTGTAATTTGACTCACTTTAACAGATGCACTTTGTAATTGCAGGCTGTTAATAGCAATATATTCCAAAATCCTAGAAATTTGATGAAGTCAAAATTTAATGCAATTTTTGAGCGAACTGGGGCAGAATTAAGATACTCTGTCAAAACCTGTACACATGCAGTGACATGCATATTATGTTAATGTTGCTAATCATGGTTGTAGTTACATAGCTTTCAGTCAGTGTAGAAATCTGGCAACCTCATAGGCAGGTATAAGAGATCATTTAAATATTTCCCCCTGCACACCTGCCCAGCTCTGAGCTACATCCCTGCAAATCCAAACTCATACTTTAAGTATCTTATCTCATCTATTGTAACAGGCTGAGGGACATCGACACATAATTTACATGTGGCGACTCTGAAGCCTCTCTGTTCTCCCTTCTTTATTTTTATCTGGAAATTCTCACCATTCAGAGCCCATTTTTCTCCGTCAGTAATGAGTTATGTAACAGCATGTCAACATCAGTTCACAGCTAAAGACAGAAAGGGATGCAACACTGATCAAATTATGCACAAGGTACCTGCACTGAGAGGCAAATAAAAGGATAAGCCTTGGGGACGTAATTGAATGCACTTACAGTTTACTGTCTTTGGAAATCATGATGACAAACAAAAGAAAAAGTGCAACATGGTTGTGTATGCACCCCCCGTACTGTTTACAAACAAAAAAACCAATCTAAAACTGTGACTAAGAAAAAAAACATTAAATAAATAGCTATTAAAACATTTGCAAAGCACAAATCCGTTTCTGTTGATTAATATTTACACTCGGTGGCCACTTAATTGGCTGCAGCTCATTAAACGTAAGCGGGATCTGTTTGCCCACAGTCTAGTTCTTTGAGGCATGAATTGAATCCTATGTTGGAAATGATACAGTTTTCAACAATAAAGTTTCTTTTTTTTTCTTATGGTGTACAGAAGCACCAAACATCTTTTTAAACAAGAGTAAGGTTGGAAAGTGGTGACTGAACTCCCATTTAGTCAAGTTGACTTCTTGTGTTTTGATAAATGTCTTTTGTTCCAGAGGCTGTGTGAATGTGCATGCTTGTCTGATGTTATTTGTGACTGAGAAAAAAAAAATCCCTCAAACTAAACCACAATAAACAGATGCTCAGAGGATGGTCAGAGTTAACATGAACCAAAGGGAAATCTGTGGAATGTAAGGGGAAAACTTCAACACTGAAAACACCAGGTTGTGAAAGTGAGTCTTATCAAAATGAACTACATGTAAAAAAGATATACATCATGTGTACAGTTCAACTGAAAAATAAAGCTGATATATCATTCTTTGTGACACGTGCTCTTTAATGCTGTGAAAAGTCAAACAACACCAAAGTGAAAACAGATTAACCTTTTTTGCTCTCTTTTCTTACGTTGTTCCTTTCATACCTCAGTAAGTAGTTAAAAGGTTTCCTAAAAGCCCCAAATTTACTACATCCAACATATTTCTCATTGCAGACCAGGATGCTAGACTTTTTTAAGGGTGTCTGGACTGAAAGTTTCCTGTGAATGAGGTGCCCTCTTAAGGCTTGGAATTAGAGTAAATTGGAGCTAGAGAGCTCTTGCCAACTAGTGGTGCATACTTTGAACTCCCTTATGCTGTCAAGCCCTGCTTTCTTGCACTCGCAGAGCCATTTTCAACTCTGCTTTTATAGGTGTAGGCGAGCTGGTGGGATAATTTCAAAGGAAAGCCTTCTGTTGCCCTTAGTTTGTGCAAAAGGTGAGGATGTGAATGAGGTAAAACAGCTTGTGGAGTTGAAGGGGGACAAGTTAGGTCACATTAGACAGGCTTGCTGCATTTGCAGAAAGATTACTGAATTTTATAATCAAATCTTTTCATTTTGAATTATGGTTTTAATATTTTAAATTGTAAAATTGAATTGTTCGTTTATTTTTATGTGTGCTTCGAATTAATTTGTGCAACACTCACGTAATAAATATCTTACCATGTCATTACATCACTCCGCACAGTGTGTGTAAGAGGCAGACATAAGGTATTCAGTAAAGTAAATGCAGATTAGATTTTAGCAGACAGCACAGCAGGATGTGGACAAGTGTCTGGAGGTGATCCAGCACCAGAGGCAAGGATTATGATTAAAGAAAGGTGGGGGTGTGTTTAAGAGAAATTACTGCAAGCTCATGATGAGTAATTGCAGGGGGTGATATCCAGATGGTGGTCTTGACTCATCCCCACAATACAACCCAATGCACACACCCCCACTGTAATGACATGATAGAGGAAAAGGGACAATTAGTTGCCTGAAGAGAATAAATTCAACAAGTAACGCAGGTTATGATATTTTCTCTTGGAGCTCTTTTATTTCTGTGTGAGAACAAATATTACAAATCTTACAAGGGGGTTATGCAAGTATACGTTCCATTCTAACCCTTGCGGCCTCAAACATAAAATCTGTGTCCGTTTCATTAAAAGACAGCCTCTCCAACCGCAACACAATATGCCGCCACAGATGAGGAGGTCAGCTGATATCAAAGTGATTAATAAGGATCCCAAGTATAATAATTTTGTTCCATTATTCATTATGGCCATACTCCATTCTTCACTTAAATATCAAACTGTAATTACACCCCAATGCCACCCCCCCCCAGCTCCAATATCTGGCTGCCACATGGAAGTGAATGTCACAAGTTCAGAAGATCAAAAACAGTTGACACTCATATTTCTGGGTGATTTCTCTGTCTCTCCAACGCAGGGCAATTTTCATATCTAGGCTTCACTGACTGGTTGTGTTCGCCTTTAGTAATTCTGACAATTATTATGTAAAAGGGGGACTTTAATTGCACCTAATGCATGAATTAGCGAAGATAATCCATACGTTAGATTAACTGTTAATCCATGTATTAATTTCACTCAGAAACAATATTAAACAATTTCATTCCTTTGAGATTAGAGGGGAGTCTTTTATGAAATGACATGGATTTATTTAATGTCACAGTCACAGATATAACAAGGTTATTTAGTGGATTTTTTATTTTTTTTACGGATTTTTATCTAAAAAGTTTAAATTATTTTTAATTGAAGCTGGCTTCTAAAGAATTCATTTGCCTGAAACACTAGTCACCAGGGCACAAAGAAAGAGAAGAAATGCCCCAGTTTTGAAATTTAGAGGCCATGTGCTCTGAACACGTGTGCCCTTCTGACACATGGACCTCCTAACATTTAAAGCAAAGAAAACATGCCAGATATTTTCTTCCTGAGCGAGACTCACCAGGCTGTTGGAGAGGAAAGCGAACAAAGGACTCATTATGTTTTATTTATAATACATTTATGTGTAAACTGATGCCATGTCCTCATACACGGATATTTAATAAATGTAGCTTTTTGTATGCCTTTTGGCCTTTTGTTCTCACATAAGCGAAGTTCTAGGTCACTGAAAATTGATCTTTTAGAAAACTGCAGCCAGGGTGAAGATCCAGATACTCTGTTCACAGTGTTGATGTGCAGACAGGGAAAACTGAGTTTTTGACATAAGATGACAGATTATATGATGTTATATTTACCAGGCGTTAACCTTGCAAACAGAGTTTTATATGTTTGCACATAAATGAATCATTACTCTTGCAAGAAACAATGACATAAGAATAAACTATCTGGGTCACTACATAATCCAACACTCCCACTGCACGATGGCTTTAGGGTTAAGATTGTATTGCTCCCTGTTGGTTTGTTATGGTCATGACATCACTACAAATGTATTTTTGCATTTACATTCAGAGGGTATTTTTTTTTTAAACAGTGCTTGTGCGACATAAATTCTTTTAAAATCAAAGGAGGGGAAAAAGCATAAAAATCACCCATTTAAATGTGGACTGTGCCTGATAGTGCATATCCAAAAATTGCATATATTCTGCTGTGTTGTGTTTTTTCAATGATAAAGTTAAAAGAAACTAGTTGGACTTGCTCTTATTATGCATATGACACCTTAAAGAAGACCTTGACATGTTCCAATATCCAGATTTCCCCTTTTATCACTTTAAGGCTGAAGAAATCCTATTATTTCACACAGTCTGAGCTTGCTCCAGATCTTCATTAAAGCTATATGATGTGAGTGAAATATTTAAACCTGAGACATGTTGTCTTTGCATGGCTGCACTATTCCACCAAATGGAAAGACATACATTTCTCCCAAGATTTAGCCTGACATAGCTGATCCCTTTGGAAAGACCCACCAGTGAGCCCCAGCTTGTTAAGGGTTTAATACCTCTCTGTCAAAGCAGATGCAGGCAGAGTAACAGGAACACAGGAAAAATGACTCAAATGCAGCTTTCTGGGGCTGAATCAGTGCAGATCAGTCATTCCATCATAAAAAAAAATCAAGGTACAGCATGCTTGGAAGATTGTGAGAGGTCAAAAGTCGAAAGGTAGTGATAAACAAATCCAAGAGGGCAGGAAGTTAATCCAAACACCAAAAGCATACAGCAAGGTTTAAAACAAGAGGGCAACAGGTCTGAGGTAAATCTGATAAAACCGAAAAACAAGTATGGGTGCTAGAGAGCCAAGATGTGATGCACACAGCAACATAAAAGAACAATCTGATAAAGGACAAAATAGACTGTATATGTGGTGAGTGGCCGAAGATGAAGGTAACTGAAGGTCTGATAAGAACAGGGGTGAAGATAAGAAGAGGAGGGACACTGTTGGAAAGTTGAAGAATGACAGGTCTGGAGGAAACATGGCCTGGGACAAGTGAGCAGGGACAGGAGACAAGGACTGAGGTCAAGGTTGAGTTTTGGTGATGGGAGAGCTGTTTCACCGAGGAGCAGATTGTGACAGTCTTAGCTTTACAGTCCTTTCTTTACACAAGCAAAAGATGACTACAATCACTGTAAACAATTGTTTTTTTTCTCTAAAAAATGTCTGAGAGCTGCCTTTCAGACAATCCTTGCCCGCTGCAGTGAAAAATATTTTCCAAGAGCCAGGCTTCCTTCACAAGCATGGCCAACAGAAAAAAATTAAATAAATAAATAAAAAAAACACTTCCACAGCTATTGACTTGGAACTGGCTTATCCATATTATTGCTTTTGTCCCACTGCAAACAAGCTCCTCATCTGCTGCTCAAGAACAGTAATCACAGGCGCATCACTGCTCCACTTTAAACACTCTCAATTTGCAGCTCAGAGAGGTAAGTCGTTTTTTGTTTTTTTTTTGGTCTTCGCTCAGGACCACAGGAGTCTGACGACTGTCACCGGCAGCCGACACCCCCAGCGTTGGCCTATGGTTGTTATGACAACAGACGCTGCAGACACCAGACCCCCGTCTGTAACAAAATCAAGAGCCATAAACAAACCGAAACTGTAATGCAGCCAGCTGGTCATGCTCCTTGGCATCTGGCTGAGTGTTCAGCGGTGGGTATTTCCAATTTTTAATTTTCTTTTCAGTCTCTTCTATCACAGTGTAATACTCAAAGTCCATGGTCTCAGCTGCCGTCTAGAAGCCTCTCTAACTTTCAAAAACTGTTTGTATTCTTCACCTTCAAAGTCAGTTTTCACACAGACCAACCATCCACTCATAAAGAAAAATCTGAAACAAATAACGGATAACATATTTAGAATTCATAAATATTCCTTGATATGAATAAGTAATAACAAGTAATTAACACTAACAAGTAATTGTTAGTTAATTTACAAACAGGAGAGCAGGGGATATGCATTTCTATAGGTTTCAAACTATTCATCAATGGGCAAAGAGCATCTACTGTAACAAAATCATGTCTTATTTTACTTAAGACACAAAACATTACAGCAGTATTGATCTAAAATATAACTTGTTAAAACTGGAAAAAACATTTTGAAGCTGTGGGGTTTATTTTAGAGCCATTTATAACAAATACAACCATATCATAGATTCAATCTAATTATAACTACAGACTACTAATTGAACATGAACTATGATTAACCAACAAACAAAACAAGCAAACAAAAAAATGCTTTTTTAAAAAATTTACTCCTATTTTGGAAGACAATTCCCCCCACACTCCTGTACCCTATTCCTCTCTTGGTCTTTGTTGATTAGCTTGG
>JAPZDZ010000006.1:12134049-12157486 GCA_029783805.1 Acanthurus tennentii | reverse complement strand
TTTGTTCATGCTTGAACTTAAATTGTTCTATTTTGATTTACTGTTTATAAATAATTTTGTATGATTATCCCATGATAAAAATGGCAGTAGAGAAATTTTCTGTCGATGGACTAAGTAATTTGTTTCCATCTATTATTAAAAAAGATTAACAGTTCTTTTTTTAAATTTACATTAAGCTTTATTTTGTTATTTTTAAGTATGCCAAATCAAGGAA
The DNA here is from genome assembly GCA_029783805.1 of Acanthurus tennentii. Classification (NCBI taxonomy): domain Eukaryota; kingdom Metazoa; phylum Chordata; class Actinopteri; order Acanthuriformes; family Acanthuridae; genus Acanthurus; species Acanthurus tennentii. The sequence continues at coordinate 12,157,272 of JAPZDZ010000006.1, read as the reverse complement.
TGGATCCAAAGTTTTTACAATATGGTTTCTCACATGTGTTAACCATGTTTTTTATGAGTTGGTCCTAATTTTCAATTATGTAAAGCAAAGTTTAACCTAAAGCTCTTGCAGATGATGAGCTAAGGACTCCAGCTCGGGAACTGTATTGATTTTTTTGTTGGTGTTGTGTATTGTGCTGCCATCAATTCTGACAGATTCACACAATTCACGTAGTGGTTGGTAATTTTATGCTCACTTTGTTTTGCAGTGGATAAAAAAAAATGTTTTTTCCCGAAAGGATATTTTTAAATGTCAACTGAAGTAAATTTGATTTGGCAAAAGTCATATGAGATTTACAATATAATCTCTGGATGAGACAAAATTATATTCAGGATATTTTAAACTCTTCAAAAATTTTAATTTCTGATTTGAAAAAATGATTTGATTTAAAACTTGTTGGAGCAGTAAAGAAACCCTGCACTGGACCTTAAATATGAGGTGCAGAATCGTTCAATGTGAATGCAATTCCAATTGTGGCCATAGATGGTCCCCATTTGACTCGTTTTTCATTTGGGTTGCCTGCTTAGTCCCAAGTTAATAATGTCAAGCACAGGGCTGAAATATTTCTTTTTATCTGCCAGTTTACAGTACCCCCTATACACCAGCTACAGCCCCTTGCGCCTCAGCTACACAGGTTTTGAACAGGGCCCATGGGAACATAACCTCGGGCTGTGTTTCACATTCTGAGACACCTGCTCTTTGCCAAACAGGCTTTGCAACCACCTTCCAGATGTCAAGCCCACATGTTACAACACAGTGAGCACCAACAGCATGTGCCAAGCTGAGCTCTGAGTGCCCCGTTGGCATGACTAGTGGCACACAGGGCACAGAAATGTATGGTTTCATTACATCTGTAGAACTCACATTAAAATGATTTTCTCTCAGTTTTCTACCTTTGTGAATTGGGTCAGTAATGAGTCTTATTGTGCACTGTACCTTAAAATCAGTCATTGACACAGTTTGGACAAAATATCTGTCACATCTTTAAATTAGAGTTAGAATAGTGGTTTGGTGATTATGCTACACTATTTTATCACCCAGCCAGATAGGAAAAATTATTATGAGCAGTGCTGTGTTATGGAGATCTTCTTGGTGGGTGTCTGATCCTGTCCCCTGGTGTCCTGTGGAGCTTGTGGCCTTAATTTGCATTAATAAAACGTAAAAACAGACTAAATTAACTGAAATAATATTATTAGTCATTGAATGAGATATATGTGCTACATGCATTTAAAGCGATGTGCATGTGTGCATTTATGAGGGTGCAGCAGCACAAGGTTTCGGCTGATTGAGTTGACCAGCGGCAGTCACTGTGTTTAATCTTGTGCCTGCCATGGCACAACTGCTGCAGGTCATGTTTTTGTCCGCTTTGCATCAGCATGTTCAAACACTTTTTGCTGTAGAGGATTTTTCAGGCAGAGCATTGCATTGCTGTGCAACATGATTGTTTCTTTTAGGGGTAAAACAATTCTGCTGTTACCTGCCTTACACTGTCTCTCTAGCACAATGGGACAATTGTATTTGCTCAGTCTGTCCATTTAATTGGTAAGCGTAGTCCACAGATAGACAGTCTTAATACTCGTGCTATTTATTGACCTTTGGTACAAAATTAGTTTACCAATGTAGTTACCGGTTGATTGGGTGCCTGCATCATTTAAGTGGGTCAACAAGCTTTCCAGTGGAAGCTTCCACAACTGTTAATATACTCATTGCATTATTTTGCTAATAAACCAGACCAAACATTCGGATAGATAAATAGAAAGGATAGTAATGAATCTCCAGGCTGAAATATAAATTGTAAATATATTGATTCTGAGCAGGTTTCTGCTGTTTAATGTGTTCATACCTGAGAGTGACAGAATAAAATATACATTAAGCAGTCAGAAAGTCTACTAATACTGTCATTAAATCTTAAAAAGAAACTTTTTTTTTCATTTGTAGCTTTTCTTATTGCTATATGAGGGTACGCTATGTTAATATTTTGATAAAAAACACCTTAATGATAAGTAGTGTGTTGTGCATATTGTTTATATATCATATGGACAATGTGAATGTCTTGTGAATATGGACCTGGCCAAAATGGATCACAGCTATTATTAATGTATTTTATGTGCAGCTGCACTTTTCTTGTTAGAGAGAAAAAAAACAAAAAACAAAAGGCCTGCTTAAAGATCAATTAAGGAAATGCACCTTAGGTCAAGAAATTACTTATCTTCAATGGCAAGTAATTTAACAACCTTAAACTGTGGAAGAAATGTAATCTCAATGATATTCAGTACAGTCAGTGGTTTGAAATAATGCGCAATCACATGAGGTATAATTATGTAGCAATTACAGTTCATAGTACAAGTCTGCAGAGCTGTCATTCTTTGCTTGTTAAGAATCTTTTCATAGTTCACTTATACTTCACTTGGTTAGAATTGTTATTATGGTCTCATCTCTTACAAAGGACACTTAAAACACTAAGTATTGGTTTAGTTCTAAATTAAAATATAATTAATCTAAAGCTCTATAAGATATTTGTTTTCAAATGTATGTATATTTCCATCAGTTTAGACAGCTAGGGAGTTTTAAGCTGTGTTTATGGTTATAGAAGGGGGTTCTCCAGGGGCCTATTTATACTATTTTTGTTATATTTTTTTGAAGAAATTCAAATCCCATAAGCACCAGAACTTCCCCAGGTCATACTTTATTCTCATGCGCCACCACCTCTAGTTAATATGTGGCCCATGTGAGATTTGACAAAGTTAAACTTCCCTTAGGCCAGCTAAGTTGAATCCATGTGAAAGGTCACGAACACATTACACAATTTTCTATGGTGCTATTACAAAACCTCGCTTATGTAACGAAGGGAGACCCTGGTGAAATCCTTGTGATGCGAGCGAGCACTGTAAAATTTACTTGCTGCCAACTCGTCACATTGGGCAGCTTGGTCAGGTCACTTTTTTAAAGCTTGGTTAAGAATGCACAGGGCTCTTAAGTAACTACTATGTAAACCCACCTGCAGTAACATGGGATACTCATAGCAACAAATTACAAAGAGAAAAATTGTCCTAAGAGGGTCAGAGGTTTAGGTTGAGTGGTGGGTCAAACAAGAGACAAGAGACAAGGGTTCAAGTACCAGTGAAAAACTTTTTTTTCTTTAAAGCAGACTGTGTCTTTATTTTTTCCAAATCTGACCAAAGACCTGTTCAAACTGCAACTTTTTTCACAACGTTAAACGTTTGAATAGAGACAGTTTCACAGGTTGGCAGGAACACTTTGCACCTGCAAAAATACACTTAAGGGATAATCAGTGCTTTAAAAATTGATAGCAAAGGGGTCCTGACCAAGTGTCAGTATGTGGCAAGTTGAGAACAAGAATCTGTTGATAACTGAAACAGTTAAATGCTAAAACTATAAGTAGACGGGAACTTACAGCTTTGGCATTAAAATGCTTTTCAGACATAACACAAAATGCCTATAAAAATCTTTTTTTTATGTAACAATTTGTTCTGACATCAAACAACATATTAAATGCACATTTATGCACATCTTATCTACTAAACAATGTTTATCATCTGTAAGCAAGCAATTTTGGTTTGAATTAGAGTGAACTTGTATGAAAAGCAGTCCTGTGTGTTATTTAAAAACGTCATGTTGAATGGCGTGTGTCAAATTTATGCACAAAAACATGTTATCTGCTCAAGAATGACTTAAAATTTACCTTGAGTTTGCCTTCATGGGCATTTTAGTCTAATTCAGTCTAATTTTACAACCTCATGACAATTCCTGTAAAATTAGACTAAATTAGACTAAAATGCCATTCCCAAGGTAAAATATGAGTTGTACTTAACCATTTGAAGTGCATGCGTGGCCAGAAGTCAGAATCACTTAGAGAGCTACAGGCTGATTAATGAAAAACAAAACACACTGTAAAATAAGATTTGTTTATCTACAGAGGAGAGTTATTATCTTAGTGATACATGTTTTTCTAAGAATATGTGTAGGAATCTTGCTGCAAGGAAAGTTGTGTGGCATATTTCCCAAGATAAATATCAATATGTTACCTATCCCATCCATGTCTAGGCTATCTATATCCACAAGCTAAAAATAAAGGAGTGTAAAGTTTGTTTTTTTAAAAAAAAATCAATTAACATTTTTATTTTTTATTCATTTAGATAGTTTTCTTGTTTAGTGCTACAATCACCACAATCTTTTATTGTAAGACAAAAATTAATTATTTAATAGTGTCTTTAAAGAATCTGCATCAATAGAAGTACAAGACATTAGGCTTTTTTGTCACATTTTGTCACACATTTTGTCACAATTTGTCACATTAGTATGCACTGAAAATTGCAGTAAAAAGCTAATCAGGCTGAGCTAACAGCTTGTGAGTGGTCCGTCAAAATTGTATGGGTGGTACTAATATCATCACAGAAATCATATAGATTCAAAAAACGTAACAAAGAAGGTAGAAAATCAGGTCCTTATTTTAACCTAAGTGCCCAAAATGGTATCCCTCAGGCAATTACCATATTTTTCCATTGCATAACACAAAAATGTTTGTGTTTTGAGCACTGAGATTGACTGGCAAACTGTTGCATATTTTCTCAGCCTTTAACCAGATGCATGTTGAAATAGATCTCTGCCCCCTGTGACCCTTAACAGGATAAGCAGGTATAGAAAATGACTTCATACGTGTATAGTATATGTATTGGCCAATTTGTAGTCATCACTAAAAATTTCATCTGCACACAAATAAAAGCAGAAAATTACCTGTGTTACACAAACATATGACCACTCGCATCACTAAGGCACAGACGTGTGCTTTTAATGTAATTCTTGTTTTCTCTAGAAGAAAAAACAGCCCACAGTACAATGCATCCTTTCATGTAACATCAAATATGAGTCAAAATGTAAAATGAAAGGCAGTTTAAAGAGGCTATGAAAGGATTAATTTTTAAGTTGATGAAACATAGTTCATTAAATCAACTTTTGCATATGTGCAGACCCTGTCCCACATGTTACATATGCATAGTGCAGTAGTAGTAGTAGTATTTTCATAAAAAACAACTTGGCATGATGATTTTGGAAAAATTGTTTTCATTCATAATTCAACCAAAGATAAAAATATTAACAGGTTGTATATGGAGATTTATTCCACTTAGAAATCAGAGGTGAATGATAAATAGAAGGGACAGGGTTATTCATTTACGCGTGAATCTCTGGCTGCCCGGCTGCTTTACATTGCAAAATTCATTCCCAAGCCTGAGTGGAAATATCAAAACAAAAGATTAATAGGAGTTCTATGTGTCTTCTAATATCCCCTGTGGAGACTTTTATTGTGTTTTTGCTTTTTTAATCACTAAAACCTCTCTTCTTGCCCTTAAGGACAAACAGCAATTTTTTGAGTGCTTTCAGCATGATACCCAGTTTATGTTTGTAAATTGATTTCATTCAGCTTTAAACACAGCTTTGATCTGTGAAAATCTCCTCACTTTGTGATTTTTGTCCTTTAATAATGCAGCACTATGCACATATTTTTTTTGTTTTTAAATGAGAAAATAAATGGTGTTCCATTACAGGAGGTCCATTTATAGCAATTTGTGTCTTGAAACTAAGTGCATAAGTACAAAAACAAATGTAAAGGTAACCACTGTTGCCTTATTTTCAATTATTCTGGCTGATTAGACCTCTCCTCAGGCTGACATTGGGCAGTCACCAAACTGAATATAAATAAATAAAGGTATAAGTTGTCTTGCTCTAAAGCGGTGCAACAAAACAAACAGGAGGATCAGGGAGTCATCAATCTGGCAAAGTCTGTAGACACCCTCAACCCTATTAAAAGTCTAATCAGTCCAAATAAAAGTGTAAATACTTGTGGGTAAATCAAGGTTTGGAGTTTAACTTGAGGAATACAAAAAAAGAGTAAACATAAACAAACAAAACAAAACTTAAACCCAAACTCTGAGACACAATATAAATTATCTTCACACAAAAATATCTAAAAATGTTCCGTGAACATTTAAACTCAGAGAAAACCACAATAATCAAGGTAGGGGCACATTTCATTTTCTTTCCTGTTGCTAACTTTTGGGGAAAAACCAGTCAGAGAGTGAGGAGGGAGGCCAGCAAATGTGACTTAATGTAGATAAAGCATGAACAAAACTTTAATTCATTACTTAATCTCCGAACATTTGTGCTTCTCTGGCAAATATATTTTCATTTGCAATGGCTGGCTGTTTAATAGCGAAATAAACAAACCCCATAGTTTCACACAACTTCACAACATCATTTGAAAAACCAGCTTAGTGTAGACTAAATCCAGGGTTGCTAAAATACATATATCAAGTTAAGTTTAGTAAGAATGTATGTGTAATTCCTCCATTCTGAATGAGACTTGTTTAAGTGGGCATCAAGAAAGGCCTTGACCTTTCCCAAAACCTGCCAACAAGTTCTGACATTAAAGCCTAATAGAGATTTGAAGTCAATAAATGTGGTACAAGAAAAGACTTGTAATGTAAAATTCCCAAGTGGGCTGACCTGTAAGGTACACAGCGCTTGTACTAAAAGAGAGACATAAATCATCACATTATTCAGGACAAAAATTGATTCTGTGTTTATTAGGTCCCCTAGACTCTCAAATACAAGCTCCTGAAAATTAGTACATTTCCTTGCAGCGGTTAGAAAAGCCTGAGAAACTCGAATTGCCTCAGAAACTCATGCAAAGCTGTCACGTACTGGCAGCAGGCATCATACCTTAATCCTAGATTAAGCTTTGAAGCAAGGTTACTCAGTGATTAATCTTAGGAGCTGTACATCATTTGGTATGTATCCATCAGTATTTAACTGTGACTTTCACTTCCATAACTGCAGAATGTGCAACTGGATAAAATGAAAGGACTGATTGCCTTTGACAAAAATGTGACTTACTAATGATATATCATTATGCATTCGCTCCGGTGTCGCACTTTTTTTTTTCTAACTTTCTTGTCAAGAATGTAAAACTACTTTCTTTTTAAACTTGCAGAGAGAGAATATTGGAGGCATTTGAGACATAAATGTTTTCTTTCACAAAACGCTCTAATTTAATCAGCCTTAGGCAATTCAGACAGCAATACTAATATGTATTATGTACAACCGAGATGTTTAGAGCAATAACCAGTGAGGTTAGAGAAAAACAGAAAATCTTATATAATTTTCTGAAGTTTGTGCCTATCTTGGTCATGTTATCACATCCACCCCTGTCCTGACAAACACCTACTCCTATCTTGTCAAACTATCAAGCATATATTTTAATTCTGCACATGTACTTCTACTCTAAATATTACTGGTGATGCAGATATATGACTAAACAACCCGTGTCTTGTTTCTTTGAACAACCAGCTATTGAAAAATGCAAAATGCACCTCTTTCTCTGGTCTAGATGAGATTTCTCAGAAAAAATTAAGCCAGAGCAATATAATTGGGTTTTAAGTTTTGATTTGCTATGTACAAGAGGAACATGTGTTAACAGCTTGCTTAAAAAAAAGAAACTCCATCTTTGGACAATTACTACTCAGAGCTAATTACATCAAAATATGGCTGACTGGAAAAGATAGACCAGAGTTGGTAAGGATTAATTAGTAAATGAAACATCATGTGTTTCTGAAAATTGTACTGAATCAGCCCCAGGGAGCAACAGTAGTGCTGTAGTGCTGATGCTTTCCGGGGCACCTGGCTTCCCTCCACAAATCTCACCTCCGACTTCATAGCTTATTAAACTTCATCAGACAGTTTTTTAAATTCATTTTGTAAATAGAGTTTACAGCTTAGTAAACTTAATCATACAGTTTTTTCAATTTATTTTATCAATATTGTGTAAAAAAGTTTTTGCAAAAATGTTTTATTTATAATTGATCAAGTTTTATACAAATTAACATATAAGTGTAGGCAGATGCAAAATTCAAAGAATGAAATTCAGTTTTCTGTTTTACTCTGTTGCCATATTTTTAAAAAATGGCACCCAAAAGTGCCCTCTTTTATGCCTCCCTTATGGTGTTAAAAGAGGCATTAACACAACATTTGGAGTTTACATTCCCCATAGAACCCTCTGCTCATGCTGATGTAGATGATGTAAAGACGTATATTTGCAATTTACACTTTACGCTTCCACCGTTTTCCTCCAGCAATTCTATGTGTTCCACACATAATGAGAATGTTACAAAGAGCGCCTCTTACAGCACGAATCGGAATTAGCTCTGGAGCTGTCCATGACCGACATACAAAGGCCATGAGGGAAAATTTATACACGTATGAATGCATGACATAATCATGCTTACATAACATATAAAAAAACAAAGAGACAAAACTGGGACACATGTAAGCATCTTGTAATAGTGTCACTGACAATGAAGTCCAGATCAAAGTCTGGCTGCAACATAAGCTCCGTAGAGAAAATACATTTCCCTCTATTTAGTTAAATACAAGCTATTTTCTTGGACCTCTACTTTTTATGGGACAAAAATAAATAAATTTCATTGTTGACCATCTTTTGGGCAAGATTCAGTTCTACTAATTGAAATCCAGAGCCAAGTACCTGCTGACCTTGATTCTAACAAATACAAGGTCTCTTTGTCCATCCGAGCTTTTTGTGAAAGAGACAGACATGATATTAACGATGGAGACCAAATTTACAGATTGGGTGTTCATGGTCTACAGAGGATCAATCCTAATGCGTTCAGCTCATACAGTTACTCTCCCTTGTAACTTCTTGATGAATGTTTTCATGTAGTGAACTAATAGTAAAATATAATGAGCATAAAATTTGAATCAAGCATTTTTGGACACTCAGTTATCAAATAGTCCATTTTGTACCCATGATATTGAAAAACTAATCCCCAAATTTACTGTGGACATAAAGTGGTCTGAGACATTGAATTCTAATATATTTCTTTCCTCTGTTGCTGCAGATATGGTCAGATATGAGCCACATTATTTTCTCATAGAATAGTATTATATTTCTGACATGAAAGGTATTTGAAACTGTAATTAGGTGCAGCAAAAGCAGCCCCATATTCTCAACCACTGCCTTCTATGAGCTTGTTTTTCACTTCATTTAATAGGCTTGGATGTATCTATTTATTCATACTTTCATTATCTTTCTGACCTTTCTCTGGTCTATACATTAGCCTTTATGACGGTTCTTATATAAAGAAAACAAAGGTAAACACTGAGCGGCTGCTTGCAGTCATTTTAGAAGAGATGATATTACCTTCCAGCACTGCTGTGTGTCTAATACTGTATGCAATTAGCCTACTTAGACAGTTCTGTCTGAATATGACTGGCCAACCTTTACCACAGGGACTGAATCTAAAACACTCTGAGACAGCTGCAAAGGCCTTTTTTATTTGTCCTGTTAAGTTATTACAGCCACTTACAGGCGCCATCTTTGTCAGCTCAGCTGCTTGTTCCACTTGTTGAGACTGGCCACTGGTGGTACAAACTGTGACCTACAATACATCTCCACAATACAGCATCTCCATATCTACATGTCAGTTTAAGAGAATGAGGGCCATCCTTATTTTTGATTGCAATTACTTGATACCACCCAAGCCTACTATGGATTAAGTTCTCTGCTCCACTATGTCTCTGTTGTACAAGTTTAAATTTCATGTACATTCACATATTCAGAATTTTTCACAGTCCCAAAAAATTTGACTAGTTTGTATTCATTTGTCTCTTTTTTTAATAAGTTGCAAGCTTTTCCTTAAGAATTGAACTTCCTTCTCCAGCCCCCAATCGTTGCAAGTCCCCACTTCCCAAACTAAATAAAACTCTTCTTCTGCTACTACTATAGAATCAAAGAGATGACTTAAAAGTCAAGAAAAATCAATGTGAGTACATGACTTGAGTGAAGGAACTAAATTTGTTCCCAATGAGGCTGATTTTTTTCAGACCCAGTAGGCATTATTTGCATAAAAATGTTGTGATTTTCTGGAATCTGTTCTGATTTGTTCGTGCAATCCTCCAAAGATAAATAAGAGCTGGTTTCAGCAGAAACTGTTAGATGTGTCTGAATTGCCAGTTGCACTAACTGAGCTGATGTTAGGGGAAACACAGGAAAAACACTTTGACTCAATGCTGTCATTCTTGGTGCCATAAAACATCTCACATTTATTAATTGCAAACAGATTAAGTTTACTTTTTACCAAAAACATAAAAATATTCAGTAAATGCACTTGTTTAGTACGCTCACACACAAAACTGCACTATATGATGCCCTTTAAGTGCAGGGAATTATTTCACTGCAAGATTTAACTGCAAATTTAAAGTAACTAAAGAAACTTAAAAATAATAAGTTAAGAAATCGATGCACACTATATGTAAAGTACACTTTAAATGTACATGCCATTGCGACAGCTATGTGAGCCCTCAGTGAAGATCTGATAACATAATTAAAGATGATCCTGCAGCAGCTGTGGGCAGTTCCTCTATTTCTAATAACATCATTAACATGTGGGTGTTTCTTAGCCATAACTGATCAGAGCATTTTAGGTGAGAATATCCAGAGATGGAGGACTACAGACCACACACACACATTAAAAGGGGGAGTACATATGTAACAAATTTGAAAGTGACAAGTCTTGAAAATGTCATTTTGTTCTCTGCTTATGAAAAAAAAAGGGCGTAATTAAGAATTCTGATGAAATTCTGGTTCATCTTCTAAAGACCTCGTCCTGCATTTAAAACATTCGCCAGTTTAACTGTGGAATCTAATTATAATGAATGACTTGTGGATCAAGTCCAACTTAGTCTGCCATGCTGCATTCACAATAATGGAAAGAGAGGATGAGGAGATTGGGCGGATCAAGTGAAGTGGGAGAGAGAGAGAGAGTGAGAGGGGGGCCTTTGAACAAGTGAAAGAGATGCGTGTGTTGGACCATATCAAAGCTCTTGGTTTATGTGTCTGTCTGGCTCTCTTGTATTTCACTCACTACACTTTGGTATAGGCTAATATTCTGGTCACTCTTTCCTCACCACTACCACCTATCAGTTAAGCAGTTCAGTATGAAATTAGACCTAACAGCAAAACAAACTTTTTCTTCAGACAAACTCTAACAAAACAACTCTATGAGAAGTGTTTGTTTTTTTAGTGTGTGAATATATTTCACGACCTCTTAGTTGGAGAATAGACAGGTACATGAAAGCAGGTAAATTAAGAAGAAGAATTTCAAAAGGGGGACAGGAATAGATTTAGATAAAATAACATCTCCTCTGCAAAATGCAATAACAAAAAGGAGACAAAGACTAAAAACACATGTGCATGTAAGGGAGGCTGTGTTTCAGCATACAAGTGAGGGAAAAAGCTGGGCACTTTAGCTCACTCCCTGCTCTGGAGAAGGGTCATTGTGACACTGAACATCAACTTACCTCTGCTAATGAGCAGAGGGTCCGAGTTGGTTTATTACAACATAAAACAGGGAAAACAGCCCTTTCTCCAAACTGCTGATCATTTTGCTTTTAACAAGTAAGTTAAGAACCATGGGATTGATGGGAACATTATCATTTTTACTGCTTATGCCAGAGTGGAGCCCAACCTAGCTGGATTCTGACTTTATCTTTGTTTTCCTAAAATGTTGACCCCTCATTGTTTGAACTCTGTAATGGAATCTAGAGTTGCATAATACGAATGTTTGCTATGTGAATGAATTACTTTAGCGGGACAAGATGGAAGCTTTGATCGGTTATGTAACTGTATTAGATATATGCAACTCAATCAGTCAGACAGCGAAAACCATCAAGGCTTGTGGCTTCTATACTCTGGACATTTAGCACTAACTGTGATGTGTTTTCACACCTTATAATTCATATGGAGTAGCAGAGCAGGAAGTGGCCACAGCTCTGAGGAGGTGTTCCTCACTAAGCCTATATTTGATGCTGCCTGACAGCTTTGAATGCTAATTATCTAGTTATTTTTGCACACCCTAAGCAGTTTTCTTTATGCTCCTATGCTAACACAATCTCTTAATGTCTCCTAGTGCTACAGCCAGTAAGACTGTAACCTGGTGACCTGTTACCTGCAAGTGAGCATTGGATTTCAAAATGTGACTTAAGCTTTTCTGGGTGAATGCAACCTTTCCTATCTGTGTTAATGTGTATGTAGTTAAATTATTCTCAGGTTAAAGTTTCTTTATTCCTGCAACCAGCTCACTTGGACCAGGCCATCTCTCTGTCTTTCCCAGAAGCCAGTCCATCAGCCCACTCTTAGACATGGACGTTCAGTTTAAAAGGAGTATGGAGTTTGTGATGGTGGCTAAAATAAGCTTGCATTTTCACAGTCTTTTTTGCCTCTACATTGTCTTTCTTTTGGCATCTTCTTTATAGGGAGTCTTTCTTTTACTGATGGAATGGCTAATGTCCCAGAGCAACCACCCCTAAAGAGGCTGGTCATGAACTTATTTCTTAGGACCCTTAAGACATAAAATAAAATGCTAAAATTGCATTGCAGCAAATGAGCATAAAATGGTAGTTAAGGGTTTGCACATGTCAGCAACACCTAAGAAAAGACTAAATTACTTGCTAGGTTCTGCTCTGTGTGTGCAGTAATAGACATCCGTTGTCTTTTTAAAAGGTGCTGCTTCCTGGACCTTGAATAAATTTGATGTGTCACAATGTGACCTTGTCAAGCCGCGTTTATGCCTTCCAGTGCTCATGCTCTAAGAAAGAATGCAAATGTGAATAAAAGTAATAGAGCTTTTGCGTATTTTCACATAAAAATGATACAAAACGAGAGGCACTTCAGTGGAAAGCTGAGTCAAACAAGGTAAGGGTATAATCAGATCTTGAGTGCATGAGAAGTGAAGTACACTGAGCTGAAAAGGTTCTCTGTTCAAGAAGTTACTTGAGCAGCAACACTAACAGTCACAGAGGAACTACAAAGAGAAACAGAGCTGAGAGAAGCAGATCAACAATCATCGCAGCCACACAGTTCATTAAGACTTGTTCTGTTGCACGCAGTTAGCCCCGTGCTTCATCGAGGGGGACAGCTAGATCATGCCCCTGTGGAATAGCATCACCGAGTGCATTTGGGACTGCAATGCAACAGCAAGCTCCTGTCACAATAAGACTTGTCACATGATGCTTCCAGGGACTACAAAACCAAAACACAACTGCAAATTGCAGGCTCCCAGCAGAGGGAGGAGGTCGGTGATGTAAAGGAGGCCCCCCCGTGGATTCAAACCAGACTACATTGTCAATGTCGGACTGAATGTTGGTTAACCGGATATAAATATATTCAGGAATCAAGCCATTCTCCTAGGGATTATGTTTATTGTAAGTTGCTGCTTTGCTTTGCCAAGAACTTTTCAAGTTTGCCTGTTTGCCAGCATTACCTTTCTTTGAAGTTACATAAGAAAACTGTCACATCTCTCTCGGTTTTTTGTTTTTATGCTTCATCCCACAAATAAAAGCAATCTGTGACAGTGTTTGTATTACTGTAAGAGGTTGCTTGTCAGAAAAACAGGCACAGTTTAAGCATAGCAATGCTGTCATTTTGTGGTGAGGACAGTCTCAGAAGGATGCCTTTATCATAAGCTGAATGTTTGATGTATGCTGCAAGCAACCCTTTGCATGGACCATCATCTATTTCAGTAAATATAACAGGCGAGAGGGCAGATGGTCAGGGAGTGAAGGCAACCTTGATAAATTCTTTTACATCTTTTTAATCAAGACAAAAGAGACACAAGGTCTAGAAAAATTGTTTACTTTTAAGTCACTCCCTTAGTGGGTATTTTTCTATCACATTCTGTCTCCATAATGTGTGATTACACTCTACTGTTGTCCGTATGCTGCACTGGCACAGAGCCTACAGATGAAATGGAGCAGCCAGCCAACCAGCTGGGAGTCAGGATGCACATACCATGACCATGCCATTTCTCAGTATGTGAATACTGGAGCTGCTGTTGCTGCTGTGCTTTACAAGCTAACTAACTGGCTGTTTGCCTGAGCAAGAACAGCGGTAGTTGCATAAGCAAGCTTGATGTGGGTAGAGGAGTCAGACACAGATCCTGCTTTGTAATATACCGAGATGTCTAATGTGTAATCGTCTTTGACGTCCCATTTGCTGTCTCTAGCGGCTTTTTAAAGATGAAGGGAGCACTCTTATTTAACTTGTTTTTTTTGTGTGATATTGTGTATGTCTCTATGCACAAGGTTATGAAACCTTCAGCACACGAGATATGTTGTTGTGTTTATGTTTATTGGTGAGCAGCCGTCCACATGTCATAAAACAAAAAAAGAGAGGCGAATAATAACAGGAAAAAATGTGCGTCATTGTTGACTTTGCGTAGGTGACTTGTGGCGGTTTCAGTTATTAAAAACTTGATGAAATTTATCAGACACAACTAGACAGAGCAGAATTCAATAAAAGAAGATTATGATCACATCAAGCTTTCTGAGCAAGTAGCTTATTTTTCCACTGCTTTAACATCATCCTCCCAACCTAAGAGGACCTTACCTGTGGTTTGGCCCATTAAAACTGTGCATGCTTTAGATTACTGCCAGCTATTTACCAAAATTCACTTTAACATTTCCAGATTGAGCTCCTGTTTTCTTTTTCCCTGAGGGAAAATCAGGTCGGTGACCCTTAAATGGTGAAGATTGTCTTCTTAGCAGTCTGAGAGTACACAAACCATGAAAAGTAACAATTACCAAAGTTTAGAGAAATGATGCTTTCAGAGTTTGCCAGCATAAAGGCATAAATCCTCCCTGCCTCACCCGCTTTTTTTCCTTCACTTTCTTCACTCACTTTTTTCTGGTTGAAGCACAGCAAACTAAGATTGTGTAATGCGTAGGCAAATTTAAAGACTTCTGCCTGAAGCTTATCTGTGATGTGTCATGCATGCAGGAACATATAGAGAGAGGAACACCCTCTCTAGGAAACAAACTCATAAGGCATACAGTGTCATTAAAGCACCATCTTGGCCCCGATAAAGGTGGGCTTCTTGGCTGTGCACTGTGAGGGCTTAGGGATGGAGGTGGAAGAGAACAGTCATGCACACATACCTTTTATGTCTCTTTACCCATTGAGGGAAAGGCTTTTGTAGGTCTGTGACCCTTTTATCAACCGCCAATGAGCAAAAGTGGTCCTTCTTTCATAATACTTACAGAAAGGTGCAGCGGGCAAAGTAATACCAGGATTGAAATATTGGTAGCTATCCAGGACTCTTTGACACTGAAGATCAAGAACTAAATACTGCAGAGTTCCACGGAGGGGGCATTAATGGAAGAGGAGAAAGTTCCAATTTTGAGATACTTTGACTTCATTTGACAGATTAATCTGAATTTTTATCTTGTAGGGGGTGATTTCATGGTGCAAACTCAGAATTATAGCATTTTAGCTTTAGGCATGGCTTCAGGGATGGCAATGGTAAAGTCTGTCTGCCTTTCTGTTTGTCTGTCTGTCCATCATTTTTGGTCCAAACTGAAATATCTCACCAAATTTGATGGATTCCATTGACATTTGTTTTCACATTGTCTATTGCCACTACTGGTTGACATTTTTGATTAATGAAGTGTCTGGAAAGATGGATTGTCATGACATGTGGTGCAGACATTCAGGTCCTGCTCAGGATGAATTGTAATAACTTTGGTTATCCCTTAAGCTTCCTTTTCATCCTTTTATTAAGCCAAAATTTTAATCGTTCAATACTTCTGTTTTTGACCAAAATATCTGCAAACCCTATTTATCCCACCAGTCTTAGCTTTGTGTTAATGCTATTTAGTAAATGTTATCATGCTTGAGTAAGGTGAACAGTAAATAGTTCTACTGACAAGTAAGCATTGTCACTGTTAGCATCTTAGCATCCTTATATTAGCATTTAGCTCAAATGAATGAAGTGTAAAAAAACTATAGTAATCATTTTGTTTTGTAAATTCTATTTAAAAAGAATAAGCCAGTTTGCTTCTTAATACACTACAAGGTCAACTCCCAGCACCTTAGTATCTAAAATGAACAGCAACAAAATAAAACATGCACAGTGAGACAGCTCACAAAATGCACAACTCAACAAAAAAACACTGCTACTAAGTTTTCGAGGTAAAGACATTTTAAAAAGGAAGTCTGAATATATTTTTAAGGTTTTTTATACTGTCTTACTGGCTGTCCAACGGTCAAATGAGAGTAACTATGAGTTTGATTTATCATTTTCAAACTGTTTTTAGAAATCTGACAGCATGCAGGACATAAGATATGTCAATTAAAGCAGTTCAAATTGTTTTTAGAAAATAATGCATTGCACACTGGTGAGGTAGCATTCTATAACCTGCCAAAAATACATATGTACTTACTTTTATTTCAACTATTTGTTTTTAGCCATCTCGTAATAACCAGAATAACAGGTCTTGATTTGCCATATCAACTTTAATGTATTTCACACGAGGACATGTTAGCGGCTAGGCTTAAAACTGCTCCTACAAATAGTATTTGTAAGAAATGGTACTAGAATCAATCTGTCAGTCAGAGGGAGATGAAGCATAGATAATCCTTTCGATGAGGGGGTGGCTGAAGAAGTGAAAGTGAAATTAGCCAAAAGGATAATGAGTCATGTCTCAATGTGACTCTGTTACACCACGACAGAACAGCAGCACTGAAACAACACTGCTGCCTTATTGGCATGGCTCTGTAAGTCAGAGTGGACCACAGGAGCCCCTGAGTGCTTAGTCTGCAGATTTTGTTGTAACAAGGTATGCAGGTATGATTTTCTGTATATAAGAGCTGACCTTCACTACTGTCAGATACTGAAACACTCACTTTAAGTTTCTGAGCCCTGATTAAATAACGCTTAGTAATTGTGTGTATTAGATGTGCATGAAATACAGTTTCATAAATGAATATAAATTGAAGTGAGTGGAATATGCTTGACCAACAGCTGCTGACTAACTTTCATGTGTGCCATGTGATCTGAAGTTTTATGATCTTATTTAAAAGTATAGTATGCAACAAACAATTACATCTATAAATTTTATGAAATTGTGTACTTGCTTTATCCCTGATGTTGTGCACAGACCCTGCGAAATCCATCAATTTATAGTAATTTATAAGCTCCTTGTGTTTGCTTTTAAACCCCTCCTCTCCTGGGGAAAATTGTGACTGAAAAAAATACATCAAAAAAGAGACACATGAATAGAAAAATCAGAGAATTGCCTTTGACAAACACATCAAAATACAATAAATAAATAAATGAAACTTTTTTAATATTTCATTTTTCAGAGGAACTTTATTCAGGTGCAATAACTGTTTCACTGCCAAAGAAACATTTTTAAATGCCAGTGTTTCCTTTTTTCAGTTCAATGTCTGCTGTCTTCAGTGCCAGATTTTAATCACTGTTCAACCCCTATACTATGCCAGTACACACTGAAAACCAACTGGGGCAAATCAAGAGACAATCAAATATAAGTAGTGCACCCTAGGAGCCAACACGGTTGTACAAATACTGCCCCTATGATTGGATTGAATTGGACAGGATTACAAGAGAAAAACTGGAGAAGAGTTGTTTACTTGTCCCCTGTCCAAAAAAACACATGGAAGAGCAAAGTCACACAGACATGTAGCTGTACAAACACAAGCTTAGATTTCATTTCTTTGTCACCACTACAGTCAAATGATGGACATAAATACACCCTCCTCTGCTAATCTTGACCTGCAGTGCAAACTCAGGGTCCCTAGACATGTTGTCAAATTCTTAAACCCTCTCAAATGTCATTACAGATAATAGCAGACAAAATACCCCAGTGAACACTGTCAGACACAAGCTGTGTGTATGTGTGTGAATGCAAGAGTCATGACTCTGCAACAGGAAGTGCTACAAGATAGAGTGCCTCAGGTGCTTTTTCCAAGAAGTTGTCTTAAAACTCAAAGGGATCTTTTTACATTAGTCAACACTTTCAGTATTTAATTTAAAGAAACAGTAACCACATTCACAGACATGAAACAAAGAAAACATTTTGCTTATTACAGCAACTTGCTTACAGAAAGACAGTTTCCTGCAAATGTATTTGTACAGCGCATTTGTGACTACCTTCACAAAGTTTCATAGCATGATGCACAAACTGATAAAAAAAAATGTAAGTCTGGCTAGCACGACTAGCTGTATGATTGAAAGAAAATTTCATAGAGACATAAAAAAAAGGTCCACACCACCTGAGACTTCAACTAATTAAGCCACATCTGTATGCATTCTTAAGTTGATCTACATTTCATAAAGCAAGTTTCTTTTATTTTAGCCTACTGGCAATGTTTTTTTCACTTTACAGAACAAGCTAGCAGGGTTTGGCTAACATTTGTGTGACATTATTGTTCTGGCTGGTTTTTTTTTTTTTCTCCAGACTGCACTAGCTCTTAAGCATATTTTATATTTAACATTCTGTTGACTACTTGAGCATATAATGTATATTTGTGAGTATTAGACATTTTTTGTTGAAAAAAAACAATTGCATCACAGAGTTAAGAAGCAAATCCTTTGGACTGAACACTGAACAACTCATTGTCGGGCCTACATATATTTATTTGTTTCCACATTCTTTTGCAGTTGTGCTTATTTTGGTAAATAATTCCCACCCAACAAGACTATTAACTTTTGAAACCTTGTTGGCATTTTCCACTAGTAGCCTTTACTGATGGAGCAGCTTGGCCAATGGTCATTACACAGGCGTAGGTTTAATTATGGCAAGTAAGAATTCAACCCGCGTGTAAACTGTCTCTTGAGAGTGGAGGCACATCAAAACCTAATCAGTGGATGGCCTTTAGGATACAGACAGACTGCTGAAGGGAAAGACATGACAAAGTGAAAGTTGGACTAAGGGGTTGAAGAAGGGATGGAGCTGAGTATACCATAAAGGAATGAATGAACAGTTGTAGCTTGAGGTTCTGATTTGTTGGTTTAGCTCCTGCTCAGTGCACTAAATCTGATCTCCGGGGGACCTGCATTCAAGCAAGAAGTTCAAGACTTCAGGGTGAGGGTTCTGTAGCAAAAATTAACCCAACAACTTCGCGGAACCTATTCGGCTGTCAGAGAGATCAGTGTAAATTCATGAGATGGTAAAAAGTGAGGCATTTCTCCCCCACCCGAGGGAGCAAGCGGAAATAAAGAGAATAAAGATAAACAAGAGAATTTAACGCCTTTCACTTTGAGGAAATGTGACTTGAAGCTATTGTTTTAGTGGCTTCATAAGCTCCAAAAACAATTTTAGATTTGCCACAAATAAACTCCTCTTCACCACTGGAGGAAAGTGGCTGGATGCCATTTCTTTTGTTGTGCAGAAAAAGCAAGCGGGGGGGAAAAAACAACATTCCTGCTTTCAAAATCCTACATTGCCATCACATTTTATTCACCCTCCATGCTTTGTTTGATGGAGACATTTTATTCATATCCAGGGGATAATTGGGGATTATTGGATCTAAGCTGGCATTTTGATGGCTTTTATAGAACACTGATTTGCTCTGAGACAACCAATTGTGCATTTCTAAGTATAGTTTTATTAGGAGCTTTTCTGTTAGAGTGGGAGCCATCGTGAAAACATGAGCGTATTCAGCCAGGAAGGGAGTGACCTTAAACTGATTTAAAGTTGCCAACCCATCTCTTTTTGTTGTGTGAAGTTTTCAAGAGGCCGTTGAGATTTTACGGGAGTTTTTCTTTAGTTTGGTCTCATACTGGGGTCAGAGGAGCTCTAACGATTGGCAAAAACAAACAATATCCTCCAACGAATACAATGATGATGTACAATGTTTAATGTATTGCATTAAGTTTGATTTTTTTTTTTTATCCCACTGAAGAAAGATAGGATGACTAGATAGTCAGAAAAGTGCAACCACAAATAAAAACTTGAATAAAATGTCTTCTTATTTGTTATAATTAGTTCAGTTTTACTGTTCGGTTCATTACAATTTCTGGTGTTGCTTCTCATTGTGTCATTCTTTTTACAAGGTGGGTGAGTGAATGAGTAATGAATAAATTGTTACATTTCTGTTTTTGCTATCCCACCTTACACCCACATACACTATTCACCATTAAACCATTAATTCTGTGTCCCATTGTGTACAGTCCTGACAAGCTATAAAACTCATTTTTATCCTCCACAATGGCTCCCTCAATTTGTCTCCCTCTCCCTCCCTCACGCTCCGATCCCTGACAGTCTCCAAAATGTCATACTTTCAGAAAATTGTTCAGAGTTTCTAGTTGCTCAATCATTGCTTTGCTTGTTATTTGGACCCATCCATTCATTCTTCAAAAGAAAACCTGAACTTTCTTCCCCCACAAATAATAGGGTTAATGAGGGAAGCGGGAGACAGACAAAAACAGAACAATTGAAGAAAGGTGAAAGAGGGGAAAACAATCACTGTCATGTTTTTGATGAGTCAGTAAGGGCAGGAATGAAGGAGTGATAATGGGATGCTGCTCTTTCTGTCAGTCTATTCACAGTCCCCAGAATATGGTTTTGGTGACCTTTATGACCTTTTTGTTCAGCATCACTAATCAAAAGGTAGAGGTGAAGGTTAAAAGTTAATTGTTGTAGTCATACTGGTGACATTCATGGTCGCCCAAGAATAAAGCCTGAGTGAGTTTATCATTCCCTTGATTTCCAGTTGGTACCATGAGATACATTTATCTAAAATTTGTCCAAAACCTAGATTTATTATCAAGTTTTTATAAAACCACCATCAGCTTTAACTGTACTTTATGTTTAGTGCTAATTATTAAATGTTAGAATGCTAACGTACCCAACAGATGATGGACATTATCATTCTACCTTCTGAATATCAGCACGTGAACACAGTCACTTAAATGACATTAGATTAAAGCACCATTATGTCAAAGTATGGCCTCAAAGCACCACCTGCATGAGTGTAGCTTGTTGTTGGTATTATTTTTGTGGAGTAATGGTCTGTAAAGGGGGTGATCGATTGGTTAGTCCCCAAGATAGAAGGGGATGAGTTATACAGCTCAGAGTAGATGCACATGCAGCTCAACTCCTCAGCTGATTATGAAAAAACTTAGAAGTTAAAAAACTTTGGAAGTATTTCTGTTTTAAGAAATGGAAAATGTGAGTCAACTCTGTCTGAGAAAATAGAAAGGTGAAGGTAAAGCTCAATGGGTGTCATTTCGGAGAACGATGATGATTTCATTGGTGCTATGGACAACTTTCTGGAGGTCCAAATGCCAACTTCTGCAAAGATGGGATCTGTATGACAGCAACTGGACTGAGTGTGTGAAATTGGGAAGGGATTGTACTGAAAAATAAATGTGCTAGATGTTCTTAAACTGACTATCATCTTAGTTTATAAACCTACACTCCCTTCAACTATGAAAAGATGTCACCAAAATAGTTACTTTGCCATCATTTATACAAAATTACTTATAGTTTTACATTGTTTAACATGCATGAGATATAGATAACTGAGCTTACATAATATACTTAATACAGGGACCTTGAGTATTGCTGTCAGAAGGCCAGGACAGACTTTTAAAACAGGCACTGCCACTGTTTAATTGGTATGTCTGGTCTCCTCATTGCAGCTTCCAGGGGCCACTAGTTGGGCTTTAAAGTTTTAGTCTTGGGGTTACAATTTTACATTCCAAAGCACTCCTCGCAGTATTTGTACTTCAGTAGGAATGCTTAGGAGGACAAAAGCAGACAAGGTAAGAGGATGAACTGGGATTGAATTTCACCCCAAAAGTGGGGTTCTGAGCCTCTTCGCCCTGTGTGCAATTACACTCTCAAAAGCATTCGTTTGCTGGTTCCAAGCCTTCCAGGCCGAGACCACTGACTAGAGTGAATTTTACACAGACCTGACAATGACCTATTTTAGTATGAGAAATCTTATGATACAGTTCTAACAGCACGTGGACTTGCTCTTTCAGTTCCTCTTTTGTAGCAGAAATAGTTATTTAAGATTAGTCTCACAGTTTAAAATCCAGTTCATGGGTTAATACATGAAAGTGTTAAAAAACAGGTAGGAAGGTACGAAGCACATTCATGGGTCTTTGCTCGAAGGTTAGACAGGGAAAGCAGTTTATCTTACACTCCTCGTCACATTTAGCAGCAGTACATTAAAACAGTCTCTCAGGGCTCTGACTGGTTTGTAGTCTGACAGTCTGCACAACATGTCCAGACTTTAATAATACATCGTCCCTAAAAATCAAACTTGTTCACAGACATATTTACAGTGCTCGCAGCGGAACTGAGCGGTGAATGCAGCTCAATGAGCAGCGCAGCACGTGCAAATGCGTATTAACACTGGTCATACAAAAACTCCCCTTGAGGTCAGCAGACACACACACACCTCTTGCACACATACACACAGATACAAATATCACACAGAGTTGGCAATTAGTGTTCCGGTGCAATGTGCTGCAAAAAGTGCAATTTGCTGCAGGTCACAATGGTATCCAGGAACCCTAGAGGCTCTAAGAGCAGGTATGACCTCAGTGTGGAACTATTAGTGTGTGCAGGAGGGAGCAGAGTGCACCAGCAGGTCACAGCAATTTCTTTCTTTCTCATTGCACCTGGGAGAGCGCAGTCCACTAAGACCAGTATTTCATTTTTTTATTTCATTATTATTTAATTGTGAATGAAACTGGCTACCATTTAACTTTTCTGTCAGGAACATTGGAAAGTTATTACAAACGAAAAAAAAAATGCTTATCAGCCAAACGCCTCACAGTTTTCTCTAATCACTCTTCTTGGGCCTATGAATAAAGTCGTCACAGTGGTCTTACTTTCAGACAGAAATCCTTGAGACTTCACTGACTTCCCCCGAAGGAAGTGATGCTGCCCTTATCAAATGGAGCAGTGCAGCAAGGTCCCCTTACACTTTGATAGAACACTGACAGAATACTGATAGAAATCTCCCTTTGGATAGCAGTCACTCTTCTAAGCCCTAATTTAAGTTATAAAGGTCATACACAGAATATGACTCTAAAATTATCAATCATCTAAATGCATTGCAGGGTCTACAGGGAGTATTCATTATAAATAAAAGGGGAGAGCTCATAATTTGTGAAGGGTGGATGAAAAGAATGAAAACTGCTCAGATAACATTTTTCAATGCTAACAACAGTTAATATTGCTTCTTGCCGATTATTTACTGAAAAATTGCTACCCATACCTCTGAAAACATTCCATCTATTCATCTAAAATGTCAACAAGTTTATCTTCAATATGTTC
>JAPZDZ010000006.1:12083780-12101221 GCA_029783805.1 Acanthurus tennentii | reverse complement strand
TCCTGTTCAAAATGGTAAAACGTTGAGAGCTCACTGAAAATGAAAGAGTCCGCATTAAAGCACTTCATGATGCTGGACGGTCTTTGAGACAAATAGGGACAGGTGGTCTAATAAATTTGTAAAGCACTGTACATCATTTAAGCACCTACTTAAGAAATAATGTTAAGTTCTATATAAATAAGCTAAAAAAAGTGTTCACAACAAGTAACATCTAGTAAAATATAATTGTTTAACTAATCAATCGATTATATAACTGTTCAGTCCAGGAAGTCAAGGATGTGTAACTCGTCATTAGCTGGAAAAAAATACAAGAACTGAGAAACCAATTACGGGAAATGTACAATAATGTGTTTAAAAAATCATTACACATTTATCGTAAAGGTCAGTATAACAGCATATCTAGTTTTGGATTATTAGCTGGTTTAATAGCTGCTCCTAGCTCAAACTAATGCAGTTCAATATAGTAGCCAAATAAATTAATTCTACTTATGTAGAAGGTATATTGCTCTTTTTGTGCATCTGATAAGGTAAAGTTAGGGTGTCCAATCCACCTAATGCTTACTTTAGAAGATATATTTTTGCATTAGAGTGTGTTACAATT
Source organism: Acanthurus tennentii (assembly GCA_029783805.1). Taxonomy (NCBI): domain Eukaryota; kingdom Metazoa; phylum Chordata; class Actinopteri; order Acanthuriformes; family Acanthuridae; genus Acanthurus; species Acanthurus tennentii. The sequence goes on along the minus strand of JAPZDZ010000006.1, from coordinate 12,100,620 downwards.
GAAAAAATTGTATATTTTGACCTTCATGAAGGATGAGATAGAGATCAAGGCATGCTGCCAATATAGTCATAGTGATAAATGGAAGGGCAACTTCTTTAGTCCTCCCTGTGTCATTGAGGTGTTCCTTTCTTGTTTCCTGACTAATCTTTGGACTAAATGGTTGCTTGAGCATCTGGTTATATGTCTCTTATTGTTTTTTTTATTTTGAAAAATAATTAGGTTAGTACAATTAATTGAATTCGAAATCGCAAGCTAAGTACAGTCAGAGTAAGACAATCATGAGTGAATCCCATCATGTTACTTCATGCAAACGAACACTTTTTGACTTTAGATCATAATTAAGTTTGCAGAGTTTGCAAATATGTGCAGCATGTGACACTAAGGTTCTCGTGTGGAGAAGCCCCTGTCCACCACTATAGCTGATTTAGCACAAAAACATGCTTGAGACATCTTGATCATATGGTTTGTTTGTTGACCTCAAGTACTCTTGTCCTCAGATAGCCACAGCTGTTGACCTAAAAACATATATTCAAATTGATTTTTATGGTTAAAATGAAAATTCTAAATATTTCATTTAAAGACTGTCTCCATAAAAGTGTTCATGATGGTAGACATTATTTTGTGATTGAATAAATTGGATCTCTAGATGAATGAAATAGATTTCAGCTTGCCTCATTTGTTAAGGAAGTTTGAGGTTTAGTCATCAGTTAGTAAGCTTCATATTTTGAGCCCTTTCCAGTTAACCCTGAAATATTTAAAGTTATTCTTATGCAGCTTCTCTAATCCTGTTCTGCATTTGTGACCTCTTTCAGAGCGATGCAAATGAAGAGCGAGTGGCGCATGCAGTCGGTGAGGCATGTGTCCGCCTCCACCTTGCTGATGAACAAGTGTGTCGAGATATTACAGAGCTGTTCAGGGATGACTTCATCCGGGCTCTGCAGGAGTCCTTACTGTGGCCCACTGAAGCGTGTGCCCTCCTGGTGGGCCCCTCCTGCGGCAAATTTGACATTTATGCACCCTGGAACATCACCTTGCCAAACGTCCCTAAGCCCCCTGTTAAACCACCATCTCCTCCCAAACCTGGTTCACCACGGAGCAGGGTCCTGTTTCTAACTGACATCCACTGGGACCAGGTGAGTGGAAGAGATCAGTCCAGAGCTGAACACATAAAATCCCACCAATTCTCTTGCTCCTTTGAGTTTTTGTAGTGACTTGACTTGTCTATCAGAAAGCGTGGGCATCAGACGCAGTTTCATATTGATAGAGGACAGTAGAAATTCTGTGCTCAGGTCACTTTGATTTAGGCCATTTGCTAGAGGAGAATGTTGCCATTTTCCCAGGAAAGTTGGAATGACTGTCTAGTAGAAGACTTGATTTGGTCATGTGACTGCTTTTAAAAACTATTACCTCCACCAACAGGAGTATGAACCTGGCAGCAGCCCCGACTGTAAGCATCCTCTGTGTTGCCGAAAAGACTCTGGCTCTCCCAGCTGGAGACGGAGGGAGGCTGGGTATTGGGGGACCTACAGCAAGTGTGACCTGCCTCTGCGTACAGTGGAAAACCTCCTGGAAAATGTTGCAAAAGCTGGACCCTGGGACTGGGTCTACTGGACTGGAGACATACCAGCGCACAATGTTTGGTCTCAGACCAGAAAGCAGCAGCTGTCAGAGCTTACAGTCATCTCCAGGCTCATCCACAAGTAAATTTTCCTTTTCTGTCTAGGAGTTTTTTAACATAATTTCTTGTTGCATCTGCAGTGCAGAGGATGTGTAGCCTAGAAGTTTAAGCAGGTATCCACCAGTAACTACAGCAGAGCTTTTAATATAATAATTAACGAAACTTATTGAAGTTGTACAACACAGTATTATAAAATAAAATGGGAGTTGAGCTCCTCTGTGCTACTCAAAAAATAGATAAATACCTTAATAAATGATAAGTTTTAAAAATAAAAACAATCTGGAGCAAAGAAGCAGCTCTGTAGTCTGTAACAGCAGAGGATACCTCTATGCTGCTTGTCAGAGTGCAGTTGCTCTACTTAAATTTTTGTACTTACTAACTCTAACCCTGACTCAAATCATGTTTATGGCATTAAGGATGTTTTTTTTTTTTTTTTGCTGCTACATTCATCAGATGGTGATCATGTGTCATTTTATAAATTATTTGATCCAAACAGCTATTAATTCATCTCTTTCCTTCTCTAGACATCTGGGACCTAATGTGACTGTTTACCCTGCCGTGGGGAACCATGAAAGTACACCAGTGAACAGCTTCCCCCCGCCCTTTGTCCATGGCAACAGATCCAGCTCCTGGCTCTATGATACAATGGCTAAGGAATGGGCACAATGGCTACCGGAAGAGGCTTTGAAGACTTTGAGGTCCTTTTTTTTTTTTAAATATCTAAATGTGTTTTGTGTTTTGCATCATGGGGGTCAGGGCACCCTATAGATAAGATATATATGCAGTTGTTATGTAAAAGGTAACATCAGGCAAAAGCTTTGGTTTAGATCTTAAAGTAGGAACTCTGTGTGTAATGTTTGTTCCTGTAGTTTCAGTTTGTGGTTTTACACCCCACTGATTATGAATACCGGTGGTAACATTTCTCAGAATACTGTTCTCCATTTGCAGGTTTGGACTTTTTGTGGTTGCCCCCCTGAAATGAGTTATTCAACTGCATCTTTTTGGGTGTAATTTCAGATATGGAGGATTCTACAGTCTGGAGATTCAGCCTGGCCTGAGGGTGGTCTCTCTCAACATGAACTTCTGTGCTCGAGAGAACTTTTGGCTGATGGTGAACTCGACTGATCCTGCTAACCAGCTGCAGTGGCTGGTGCATGTCCTCCAGACCAGTGAGGACAAGGGAGAGAAGGTGGGTTTAACAGCAAAAAGCTGACTGAAGATTTTCCTGTTACTTAGAACTGTAAAGCTAAAAATGCTCTGTGTGGTTTTAATGAGGCCCAGGTTCAGTTCCTCCTTATCCACACGCTTCATTATAAATGTGAATTATGTCTCTAAGGCTTTTCCTATGTGTTTCCCTGAAGTAACTGGTATTGAGAATGTGTTTGCAATAATGTTATGCGCAATTAGTGCAATGATCCTCCTCTACGTTGTGTCATTTCCTCTGTCACTTAGGTACATATCATCGGTCACATCCCACCTGGCCTTTGTCTTGGTAGCTGGAGTTGGAACTACTATCACATTGTAAACAGGTAGCAAAACTGATCATTTAAATCTTAAAGTATAAGACTCCCACAATTGTAGGAAAAGTACGCTGTAGTGTGGTAAAGACAAATGAAAGAGTGTTACATCATTGTGCCATGTTTGCTGTTGTCACAGAGGAAGGAAATAAAGTCAGAAGTGCTTTCTTCTGAATATATAAAGTGACAGATTTTAACTATTAAATGTAATGTGCACCCAACATTTTATTTAATGTTACATGCAAATTGTAAACTGCTTTTTGTTTTGTGTAACATCAGTATATGGTTTTCAAGACAGATCATAATTACTCTGGGACACTTGATAATGTTAGACAGTAAAACACGTGGTTCACTAAATTCTTTCACACTTGTTCCTCTTCCTCTTTGGTTGGCCTGACCGGATCAGAAGTCACTTGTGGTTTTGTGTGTCTGAAGTAGTGAATCAATAAGCAAGATTTTTTGCTGTTGTAATTGTTTTTTTTTTTCCCAAAGTTCAACAACCTACTATAGTCAAAGATTATGCATGAGAAGACCTGACTAATCAACCTACCAATTTTGTTTCAGATATGAAAGTACAATTACTGGGCAGTTTTTTGGCCACACACATCTGGATGAGTTCCAAATGTTTTACGACGAGGCAACTATGACCCGTCCATTGGGAGTGGTTTTCATTGCTCCTAGTGTCACTACTTATGTCAATCTTAACCCAGGTGAGTTCATGAACTAGTTTTCCCACCATGTCAGAAGCAAAACTCACAGTTTTCTAAAAATTTGAATTCCTTTCTTTTCAGGATATCGTGTCTACTATGTGGATGGGAATTACCAGGGCAGCTCTCGGCTGGTGCTCGATCACGAAACCTTCATCCTGAACCTCACGGAGGCAAACCACAGTCCAGCACCAAACGGCCCACAAAAGAACCCAAAATGGACACTGTTATACCGTGCCACTGAGGCCTATGGTCTGACCAGTCTGTTCCCGTCTGACTACAGCGGACTGATGCACACTTTTGTCAATGATGACAAGGTCTTCCAAAAGTTCTGGTACTTTAGACATAAAGGACACGTGTCAGAGCCCTGCAAGGAGTCCTGCAAAACTACAATGCTCTGCTTTATGCAAAGCGGGCGGTACGATGAACTGGAAAAGTGTGACCATGTCAATGGTTTTGGAGGAAACATGGCCCGAGCTGCCAGAAAAACCCTTTGTTGACCTTAAACATGGACTGAAAATGACGTGCTGGGGAAAAGCAATATGACCAAACGTAAAAATGAGCCAAAAAAGTTTATCTGTCCTGTTGCTGGTGATCAACAAGGAGTTTGGTATTGGTTTGTCAATGTAAAGTCACTGGAGCAACTACTCCTTAACTCTGACAGTTTTATGTGGATTTTGTAAAACTGACAGAGTTTCGAGCTCTCAGTAATGCCTTCTGTTGTAAAGTTTTACAAAGACACCAGAGCATTATTTGCAACATGCCTCTGGTGTGTCAGCTGCTGTTTTACAACGACAGTTGTGTAAATGTCCTGAAAGATGTTGTGGCTCTTCTGCTGTACTGGGTGCCTTGTATCAGGGAAAATATGATCACGTTAAAATCATGTTAAACATAAAACGTATCTGTCTTTACAACAATCTGAAAAATTTAATGAGATTTTATTTGCAGGATTTTCATTTCAATTCTTTTCTCATTAGTATTATGACACATGGCAGAAAGTTTGTATTAGATATGTATATATATATATGTCGTCCCTTCAACCTGTCCCACAAAACAATGTGAACTCAGTTTTTATGGGTTTTAAAAGTAGTAAGACTCAAAAGGCCACCGACCCTATTAAATCTGGAGAATAAATGGACCTCAGCCATATCTTCTCAGGTTTGAGCTCAATTAAGTTGCCAAACCAAACACACTGGCATAACTAAATATTTCTCTATAATCTGACAGTGGTCTCGGTTTACTCCATTGCGGGGACTTAGGTCAGTTAAAGCATCTACCTTAACACCATATGCCTCAGCAAAGAGGTCCTCGAGGCTGAAAAACTAACAGTATTTTCCACAGAGGTTTACGTATGTCTGCACTTTAATTCTTTGTTGGCTGATGAAATTGTAGGTATAATAGAGGAAAAAATTTTGATTGACCTAGAGTGTAACTAGCATTGGAAGGATCTCAGATCTTGATCTATGTGACCTGATGTGTAACATAAGCATGACAAGTAATGCAACTTGTAAAATGAGCAATAATTTAAGGAAGATTGTATAAATGTGAATAAAAGATTAAATCTGATACTTGTGTCAACTTGCTGGTTATTTATTAAAGTGGAAAAATGTTGAATGCAAAATTTAAAAGTACATTTACTTTGACAATACATGGGTGAAATGTCATCACACAAAAGTTAAAGTGTACTTTTTACTGCCTCAGTGGAAGTCCTTAGAAACAAATAAGGAAAAATCAGCTGATATTTTTTTTATAAAATCTTATTTACTTGCTCTGTTTTCACCTGTTTATAAGAACAGAGTAGATCACCTCCTAGAAGTTCTTTGTATCAAGTATCAATACTTATTTCCAATTGATCCTCTATTCACAGAAACATGAATAAACCTGAGAAAGATGTAACATATTCTCAGATGTATACAACTCAGTAAAATGCATGCATCATAGATTTATGGAAGTGAAAGGTCCAGTTTATGGGATTTAGTGACATCTAGTGGCAAAGTTGCAGAAACCAATTAACTGTACATCCGTCCACTCACCTTCTTTCCAAGCCTAGAGGAGAGCCTACGGATACTTTGAAACTCACAAAAAAATCGGAAGGTGCTCCTGAAAGTCAGTATTTGGTTTGTTCATTTAGGGTTGCTGTAGAACCTGCATCATGTGGTGCTACAGGTAATCCTAAATCTTAAACAATGGACCTTAAACTTATGAAAGCCACTACTCTTTTATCAACTGAGCCAGTAAGAACAACCTGCAGCCTCCAAGACTCAAACTTTGCCTCAGAGTGGAGCTGATCTATGATCACATTTTACTGAGTCCAATCATATCCCATTCCTTTCACTAATGAACCTCTTGGTGCATAAGAAGAAAAGCTAGTTAAAAATGGACTGAATACTTCAGAGGGATGAATTAACAACAGCACTGGAAAGAAGTTCAAGACTCGGATACCTGGCTGTTGAAGACAAATAGCTTTTTGAAAAAATAAATCAGGTGCAAATGTTTTTCTGACACTTTTTCTGATTTTGACATTTTATTTTATGATACTCAAAAGAGCCAGCACTCAAACAGATATAAACTGATTCACTGGAAGACACGACTACTTACATAATTGTAGTACTTCACATATCACTCATTATAAGTTTCATTTTAAGTGCCATAACTCATCAGAGCAACGCTGCTGTCTGCATGTTCTGAAGTGGTGGAGCCCACTGCATACAACAACATTTGAACACAAGTAATTTAATGCCTCTCACTTATTATCATCGATAGTGTTCAATATTAAAAATACGTTTCTGCTTGCCATCGGTCATTAAAAGAACAACTGTGACAAGCTCTCGTATTCATCTTTCGATAGCGCCTTTCTTATGGATCTGAGAAGAACATAGTGACACCAAAGTCCTCCTTGTAAAGGTCCCAGGTCTTCTGTTTGTGTGGGTTGTCCAACTCTTCCCTGGGTAGAAACAGCCTGTGGAGAGTTTGGAAGTCAGCACTAATGTCAAAGCAGAACATGACACCTTTTGAAACAAGATCTACAGTAATAACTTGATTTAAGCAACAAAATCATACTTGTTATCCTCTATGAAGGAGGTATTGAACCAGAAGTAAAATGGAACATCTTCGTATCCTTTTGGCAGACCCTGAAGGGAAAAAAATGAAAACCAAAGATAAAGTGAATCATAAGGCAATCAGGCTGAGCGCAACCTTTCCTTATGTATGTAGTTTGAAAGGTGTGAATGCAGTTTAACTCACAGCACTTGACTCAAACATGACCTTCACGTCCCCCTCAACCACAGGCCCGTCCTGCAGGCTGATGACTGCTGCGTTGTTGCCCACATCAGGAAAAACCTAAAACCACCAGAAATGAGTAAACAAGTGAATCAGTGTTACCTGATGGCAACATGTGGATGGTGTGAGACTTACTGAGCAGTTCTCCTGTTTGGCACACACACACTGAAATACCAGCTCTTTCCTCACAATTATCTTCACTTTGAGATCACTGCCATTGCCTTTACCCACACCTGGGTCACAAGCAAAAAACAGAAAGTATTACCTAACACTGGAACCGAGTGATATGTACGGAATAAAAGTTCCATGTTGGAGCGTCCTGCTGGATTTCTGGGCTTTACCTGCTATGGAGTGGATGCGGATGCTTTTGATCCTGAGGCTTTTAGGTGGAGGCAGCTGTCTGTTGAACTTGTTCTTCATGATCTCGTAGTACCCCACATACCGGCTCTGTGGTTCACACAGACACAACAGAAGTAAGTGGAACAACAGATTTGCCAAAAGAGAATTGCAACAATATTAATCCAGCATTACTGCCTCACAGCTGTATGCCTCTGCAAGCCAGTCAAGTTGCAGTCGATATCCATGTCTGTCCAGACACGTACATGCTGTACAGCTTTGAAGTAATTTAATAAAGGTCATTAAGTGTATTTTTTGCCAAAAAGGAAGTTATCGCTAAACTGATATGAATCCAGTGAATAATTTCCAGTGAGAAACAAGCTGTCTCCATTTAGAGATTATTTTTACAGAGGAGTACAGAGGACTGAGATGTGCTAACAGTAAACTGAAGCTCAATATGAGAAAACCCATCTCCTTGTTTTGGACAACAATACTTCAGATAAAGATTCCAAAAAGCTACTAATTCTAAACATCTTAAATCCAGCAGCACAATGTCAGCACATTTTCAGGTGAGGCACCCGGGATTAGTGTCATAAAATCAGTATCAGACCAAATATGAAATGTGGTCATAATTTCCCCTTCTGCTCTTGAGTTTTAGTGTTGAATTATAGTAAGGAATAAAAAAGTGCTTTTGCAGAACCTAATAATGTCACAGTGTGGTTGACCTTTGAACTATTTTGTATAAAATGTTGTCACTTCATTATTTAATTATGAGAAATTTATGTGATTTGCAATAATTACCACATAAATTCTTTAGTAATGACAAAAATGTGTTTTGTGAGGTCACAGTCGCCTTTGACCACCAAATTCTAGACAGTTTATCCTTGAGTCTAACATTTAGTCTGAACACTTGTGACAACTTTGAAGAAATTCCCTGAAGAAATTTCCTGAGATATCGACTTCAAGAGAAGTCTCCATGTCTGTTCCTTCAGATAACAGAACGCCTCCAGCCACAGCTGTCTACTGACACAGCCAATAATACTGTGACATACTCCACTGTCACAGTTTAGTTTTTGACCACTAAGAGGCGCCAGTCTCAATGTTTTCAAATGTGTGTTCTTATGTGTCACCATTTCAAAACAAAAAAGCCTCTTTTAAAAATTATCCTTGTAAGTTTTACCCCTCACTGACTTGTTCTCACCTGAGAGGGAGTCTCCACTCCCTGGAACTTGGAGCTGCGACTTTTGTCTGTTCTCCTCTCACCAAAATACTCCAGACTGTCCTGGTGGACAAACAGGAAGGAACGTCAGGAATTTTTCACCAATTCAATAACCTTTGCATGAACAAAACTGAAAATTAAAGATGTACCTGTGCACTCTCAAACTGGTCACTGTCAATAAGCCAGGTGCACACCATAGTACCTGTGCGTCCTTTGAGGGAGAGCAGTAGCACAATTGTCAATAGAGGGTAAAAAGAAAAGTAAAAGCTGCAGTTTTTCAACAGCTGTACACAGAATTGATGCCCTTTTCAAACTAAAATAATTCACAAAATCATAATGAAGCAAGCTGTGATCTCAGGCTTCACCTTTCCCTCCTTTACAGTGAATAGCAATGATGTTTTTAGGATCAGCAGACATCCACTCCCTCACATTTGCTGTGTATTTCAACATGTCCCTGAGAAACAGAGCAGAATATACGATAATAAAGAGATGGGACAGGAGGCCTTCTTGTGCAGCTGTAATCTGAAGTGCTTCAGTGTGGTTAAAAGGAAAATGAAAAGGGGAAACGAAAAGGACACATTACAGCAGAAAGTGTTACTCACTCCAAGGAGGGGACGTTGTGGTCATCAATGAACACCCGTTCAACCTTGTAGTGGAAGAACTGGGGGTCGTAGCCTTTCTCACCTGAAACAAAAAATTATATAGACCTTGTTTATGTAGTTATGCAAAGAAGGAAATGCAGTACGTGCAAAGAGAAGATGCCAACTTACTGCACAGGTTGTAAACTTTATAGTGGCCTTCATGTTTGGTGTCCAGGAACCTCGCCACTTCCTGAACAGAAAGAGAAGGTGTGTATACTTAGAGGTTTGTGGGTCTATTTTATGTTAAAAATTCCTTTTAAAAACTGTGCCTATAAATGGTTTGAGTTTGAAATCGGTGAGTGTAATTAGATCGGAGGCAAGTGAGTGATGAAGGTGGGTTCATGCAGATAGTCTGTGGTCAGACTTACTCTGATCGGGTTCCTGTAGAATGACTGTTTTCCAGACGAGGGGAAAGACATGGCAATGACACGGTCTAGAGAAGCGGAGGAGGATGCAAAAAATACGTTTCATTTCTTTAGCAATGTCACTTTAAGCTATCTCCTGAAGATGCATTTTCTGACATGTATTTTTTTTACTTTTGTTTTAATTTTGAAGCATGTAAAAACTACCTGTGACATAAGTAAGGTCAAGGTCAAATCCATCCTTTTGATAACGCCGCTTGTTCTCGGAAACCTGAGAGAAATGACAAGTCAGTTAGCAGGAGGTAGCTGACATCTTCTCTCTAGATGCCAACTCTCATTCTACACAGCTGCAATCTGCCAGTCAACTTTACTACATTAGGTGAGGACCTTACCATCCTCCTAGTGACCTTCTCCAGCTCTTTCTTCTGAGCCGCAAGTCTGAAAACCCTCACCAAGATTATTATTCTCATGAAACGAAGAAACGATACCACCCTGTTGACAAATTAATGAGAAAAAAATTTATGAATCAACAAAAACATCCTTACATTGTATTCATGGGATAAAATTTACTCAACATTTTTATAAGGTCATTTTTAAAAAAAGATAAAACAATAACAAGGTCTATGGCACTCTATTGACTGTAGGGTGACATTAGGACTATGGCATGTTAAAAAACTAACATTACATTACTGATTAGTGTTTTAAGATGTCAGTTTACTCTCAACATGGACAATGAATGCAAAATGTTCAACACTTTTTATGTCTATGGCACTTATTGTTGACTGTAGGCCAGAAAATGTTAATAATTGCTACTTCTGTTTTACATGAAGAGTTCAGATAGTTCTGTGTACCGCAAAAGCATTATTATTATTGCCTCAACCCTTGAAATACATTAACAGTACAAACAGCACCCAAAGGAAAATACTTTTTGATTTTCCATTGAGGCTGAGCAGCACAATGTAATTTACATTAAATAATAGTCTTAAAAGCCCTGCACACCAACACAGGTGTTTTCAATTAATTACAACTAACAGTGCAGACATCCACAGGTTGCACACAGACCTGAGAACAGGTCTAATCAGACAGCATAAGTGAAAACACCTGCATGGATGGAGAATTGGAGATTAGTTTGAAGATCATCATAAATGACTCTCCAGGTACTCAGAGCTAAAAAAAAAAATATCATTCTAAAATTCAAATCTTCCTTCAGATCCCACAGTAATCCCATGTCCTTTTATTATCAATTATTCACTGCATAGAAACCACATTTCTTACAAAACTGTAATTAATCTCAGAATGCAGGCGAAAGCCGGTACCTGGGGATGAGACTGGCTCCTGACAGGTCGGTGAAGGTGTATATCATGGTGACCACCAGGGTGATTACTACAACACAGGCATCTACGATGTTCAGCTTGGAGCTGAAGTAAACTTTGAACCTGAATGATGGGTAGTTAAAACACAATATGAGATGATTAAAACGCTGCTGAGAAAACTAGATCATAAAACTTACAGCATGCGCCTGTCAAACGGCCCTGAATCATTATATTTCACAAGGACTGGCCCAGTACATGGCACATATTTCCTGTCCAGCTTCCTCTTCATAACATCCTGTTTAACAGCTAATCACACTTGATTTCTGCTGACACAGGACTCTGGGAATGTTTGCATTACTTTCTTTTAAACATTTTTGCTCTCAAAATCACATCAGGCACTTGAGTGGCGGTAACAAACAGACAGCATGTGCAGACAAATTAACATCACAAGATCCACAGAGATAAGATTAATTGAAAGACTGTAGAAGATAAATATGTTTATACATTTGATTGCATAAGAAACAAAGTTTAAACACAAAAAGAAAAAAGAGGGAGATACTGAGATCACAAAAAACAGGTCTGCATGACAAGCCAGGCCTTCCTTCCTCACTCACCCCTCTACATAAACCCTCAGGAGGACATCAAGGAGAAAAAAGAAGGAGATGGTGAGGGACACAGCCTCTAAGGCATTTCCGACCCCTCTGCTCTTGGCTGGCAGGGAGAGGTCCACAATCACCAGCACAAAGTCCAACAGGATCAGGATCACTCCAAATATACTTGAGGAAAAAAGACAGACAGCATCAACAAACAAATGAAATGAAAAAAATAACATCACTGGCAATTGTTACTCTAAAATGACCTATTATCAGCTGCCAAACACACACTCACCGAAATCCAAAGGACATAACAAAAGGTGTTATCCTCTTCCGGATGTTGCTGCAAAGGAATAAATAGTTAAGTAAATGTACTTCTGAATAAATTGTTGCATGCATATCTCTGTACTTCCAAAGCTGCATAAACTTACTGATACATCGTGTCCGGCACCACACTCTCATCCTTTCCATCATCAATCTCCACTTTAGCATCGTCCATTTGTGCAACGCTTCTAATAGACAGAAAAACAGAAAACATAAAGATAAAAACTTAGCACAATGAACAATAAAAGGACACAATACCACAACCACATGTAAAGCAACAGCAAGAGCCAAAATATACGTTCAACTTCCTGTGTTAGTCATTTTATCTTCCTCACCCATTTACACCTGAATCCGACCCTGGACTGAAATAGACAGAGGACATGATGTCTGAGTCTTCCTCCTCGCTTTGCTCTGAACTTGAAGTTTCTGCATTTCAAGTGTAAAACAATTAAAACTCCCTTGTTCAGCATGTTGCTCCAAGGGAAAAAAAAATAGACAAGCTGTCCTGCCCTAAAATACTGAATCATCATGTCAGTTTCACTCACAAATCTACTGATTCACAGAAACATTTTAATCATTAAATCAATAATAAGCATCCAGGAGTTAACTGCTGCTCCCTACAATAAATCACATATCTACCAGCGCTCTGACTAGCCATTTTCACAAAACCTGCAAGCAAGAAATGAGCAAAGAGTTTAAACCAGTAAAATATCCAGGTTATTATTATAAGTAAAGAAAACTAAAAGCATCTAGAAAAAACATTACACAACACAAAAACCAACCGCTTCCCTCCACACAGTCCTTTCTGCTCCTCTGCCTGTTTGGTTACCAGCTGACTTAAAATTAGCCCCCCCAACAAAACTAGCTTAACTCCCAGCTCCTGCTCACCGTTTGGACTGACATTCGTGAAGTTTTTTTTTTTTTTTACAGGAGTTTGTCTTGTGACTCTTCTTGTGAAGACAGAGGAAGATGGTTCAAAGGTTAACCGGGTAGATTTTTTTTTCTTCTTCTGCCCATCAACTATTCCTCATCGTTTTGTGCAAACGTAGCGGTTTCGGACTTCCTGGAGCTCTGTGCAGAAAAAAAAAAAAAAAAAAAAAAAAAAAGCTCGGTCTTTTTTAACCGTCAGTCCTCTTCAGCCCACTCGCACACTTTCAAACCACGAAAGACTGACACTGACTAATACTTTTTTCCGGTTAAACCCTTATTGAGGTAACTATTAATGTGAGAACAACAAGCAAACCAGCAGTCTGCAGCAGTCTCACACCTCCCCCCTCCTCTATGTGGCTAACATCTGGTTTTAATTGAACGTGCATTCCCAAACGGCATCCAAGTGAACGTTTGTTTATCAGCTACAAGTGTATGCTAGCTTTATCATGACAAAAAAATACGTTTTTTAATTGCTTTTTTATGTAAAAGGTTACACTAAAGTTATAGGTAAAATACAATAGTAGGCTGCAACACTAGTTTGTGCACTTTCTTAAAAAAAAAAACTATTTTAAACGTCCTTAAAAAGATGTTAGTAAAATAAATTGACATTGGTACAGCAGCCAAGAATGCTGAACAAAAGCCAAGCAAGAAATGTAGATCACGCACAATAAATTCCGTCTAAATGAGTCAATAAAACTATAAACTACTTATTTGTTTTTAACCACTAACCAAACTGAACACAGGGGGGAGCCATATCTCCATCACACATGTATTCTTTTTTGTAATCGATTTGAGGATTAGCTTCTTTGTTTATTAAGATATTTTTTTACGTTTTTTTTGACTATTGGATGGATAAAATGATCAACTAGCTGCTCTTATCTGTTTTTCTTCATGCTCATAAATATTTGTAGCTGTTAGGTATTCAAAAAGCAAACCACTGGTTTGTTTTGTATTTGCAGTTTCTTGACTATGATAAGATCTATACCTCAGTATTTGCAAATATGAAGTTTACATGGGATTTTTCATAGTGTGAGCTACACGATATACACTTTCTGTTATATATTACTTTCCTTATTTTATCTTCTGCTTTACTTTTAATCATATTTTTTTTCTCAAAGTTTATCTGGTTACATTTAGAGTGGTTCAGAGAAATGTTTAACTAAACCTCCTGCAAAGGGATCAAATTAATTTACTTTAAATGTAGACAGTATGTAATTTGAGAGCACACTGAAGCATAAATAAATATTTAAAGCACGACAGTACACGCATTTCTTGAATGGTGTTTTTCGAAATAAGAAAATTCCCAAAAAAAAAAAAGAAAGTACTGGTATGAAAGGAATGGAGTCCTCTTAACACTGTTTGTCCACAAGGCCATTTGCAGGTCTGGGATCAGCTACTCATTCCAAAAAAAAGAATACCTGATAGAGAAGAAAAAGGACATCTGGCTCGAGTTCAGTGTTTAGCAACACTGGTCAAGTGTGGATCCCGTGATGTGTACCATGCAGAACCAGCCCAGCCTATAAATAATACTGACAAATGTTTAGAGGAAAAGAACATTGAACCTGAGCAAAGTGAAGGGAGGCGTCCTGATATGAAGGTAGGCTCGCCGTGCTAAGATTTTTGAAGCTTGAGTAATCGTAGTTTCTCGATCAGTACCTGTTTATTTTCAATCTTTAATATATATATATACATATGTCATATTTGTGATTTCAGACTGGTATTGCAGCAAGAGACTTCTTCCTAAAAAACATGCCAGTGTTGCTGTTGTTGGCTTTGGTGTGTCCAGCCATGACCTGGTACACAACGTTGTCAGTATGTACCTTATGTTACTTTTGTAGTAAAAACTGAAAATATAAAGAGTGTTACTGAAAAAGCAAAGAGTACACGCAGAGCTGTTTATGAACTGTCATTACTAGAAAGTCCAGAGGGTCCACTTTAATAACCCCTTTTTAATAGATGCCTGAAGATGCAGCCCTGTTCTCTTCCTGGCCCCTCTCTAGTATTGTACCAGTATGGTATTAAAGTAGAAATGACATGTGTAACTTGAAACTGATTGTCTTCATTTAAGAGAATGGACCCCTGTGGACCACAGGCTGCAGCTCTCAAACACAGCATAAGGAGACTGGAGAATAAACTCTTGATTGGGACATGGCAGATTGAGCACTTGCAGACGCATAAATACTTCAAGCAACTTAAACCTGCTGTGTCTAATACTGAACCTGCCAATGACACAACCTCTAAAAACCAAAACAGTAGTGGGATGTCAGACAGCTCTGATGTGACGCAGATGAAACCACTTCCACCAGCAGGCAGTTTAATTGTCCATGACAAAGGTAAGACTAGTTTACATCAAATTATAAAAGTTTTTGAGTGTTTTTGTTAAGGATGAGTTTAGTTTGAGGCAAACGTTAAAATATGCACATCATTTTTGTAGTTTATAGGCCCACAATATGCATAACAAAAATCAAAATAATAGAAGTTACAGTGCTGAGAATGATCACCAGCAGTGTTTAAGGCATTTTAATTATATCTGTCTAGACTGTTCTGAGCTGTTTGACAGACTGAGGCCATCAAGCGGTTTCTACCGCATCAGACCCAAAGCACACCAGGAGCCATTTTTGGTCTACTGTGACATGGATGATGGAGGAGGATGGACAGTGTTTCAGAAACGTCGGAATGGAAAAGTTGACTTCAACAGGTATTTAGTAGGAGAAATTAGCCCATGTAAAGTAGATGTGCAACAAGTTCAGCATCAGATTGTTATGTAGGTGTTAAAGCAGGTTACACAACAGTTTCTTATTGGGTCAAACATCCGTCTAAATCTCATTTCAGAGACTGGGTGGATTACAGAGACGGCTTTGGTGACTTCAAACTTTGGAATGATGAGTTTTGGTTGGGAAATGAGCACATTCACTCTCTACTTTTGGAAGGTCAGAAATCATTTTATATCCAAGAATCCCTGTGTGAGAGATCCTTTTATTAGTGGTGTTATTTCTTTTTTAAAAAGTATTTTCTTCAAGCATTTTCAATGGTCTCCTTCACTACTGCCTTTTCATGTTTTGTCAACATTTCTTTGCCTTAAAGGTAACAACCTCGTGAAGATTGATCTAATGGACTGGGGCGGACAAAGAACACACGCAATGTATGAAAACTTCAGGATCAGTGATGAGGCAGTAAGATAAATCATTTCACAGTTCAGTTCTGTATTTAGATCTCAAAAGTACCTGCAGTTTCTAAGAAACGTAAGTTGCTTCAACACCTTTTTCAGGACAAGTACCGTCTCCAGTATGAGGTGTATAGTGGGCGAGCTGGGGATGCTCTGACTGGTGGCAGAGGGATGGTGGAGCGCTGGTCAGCTTGTCTCAGCGGCATGCAGTTCAGCACCAGAGATCAGGTTAATAATATATTCCTTTTTACATTTTAATAGTATTTATAACTGTAAAATTATTGATAATGCCCAGATGACACCTGTGATGATCAGTGATGATCATGATTTGTGATTGACAGGACAATGACCGCTACCTTCAAGGCAGCTGTGCTCAGGAGAACAAGGCAGGATGGTGGTTCAACAGGTCAGACTTATCAAACAAATCCAAGTGTTTATTACCATTCTTATGGTTTATTACTACCTTACAGGTTGAGCCAGAACATGGTTCTTCCTAATATAAAAAATGCTATTGTTAAAAAACCTCTTTAAACACCTCTTCACGTGCAACAGGCAGAGAAATTACAAAAAATTTACAAAATAAAGTTTTTATCACTTCAGTTTGTCTTTTAAAAAACACTTTTGACATTGCATACTATCCTTCTATCTACAGGTGTCATGCGGCGAACCTAAATGGGAAGTACTATCGCACAGGGAATTACAAGGCCCAGTATGACAACGGTGTGGTTTGGGGGACCTGGAAAGGCCTTTGGTACTCCCTTAGACACACCACCAT